>JASSUY010043379.1:0-15798 GCA_032466535.1 Forpus xanthops | reverse complement strand
ATGGCAGAGGAATTTTAGTTTAGGATGCAGTCTGGCAGCATTGGTAATTAGACTATAGCTGGTATTTACCAAGCTACTTTTTTCGCTATTAAAAAGAAAATAATTTTTTTGCCTAGTCCTAAAATTTTGATCAATATCTATTTGCTGATATTTTCCATGGTTAAATTTAATTTCTATTTTCTTGGTTTTATTATAACATTATATCAGTGTCTCCTGGATTTTTTTTTTAAAGAATAAATTAATTACTTTGGTTTTCTTCTGTTACATGATGCTACATACTGATCAGAGCTTCCGTTGCTATATTTTTCAAATTTCAAAGCATATAAAAACTTTTGCTTTCATTTTATTTGGAGGACTTTCCTTATATTTGACTTATTTAGGGTAACACATCATTGGGATAATGTTTCAAGATACTTATGTGAGTTGGAAATTCTAGAGATGCTTTTTCCCTCAGTGGTCTTTATGTATGTCAGTTTGTAGACTCAAATGTGAAAATCTTTTGTTTCTGTTGTCTACTTACTGGTTAGTTTACTTTCTTTGGATTCCATAATCAGTTCAAGAATAGTATTCTTTCATGGCTGCTTTCTCTTTTTCTTGTCTTACACAGCACTTATGAAAAGAAATAAACTGATTCTTACCTGATTCTGAGCATTTGTCTATTGACATTGCAGCCTATTTAAAGCTTCAGTAAATTTATTTAATGCACCCTGTACTGTGAATTTGCTATTCCTTTTTACTATTAATTTTAGTTAACTAGTCTCACACTAAGATGAGCAAAGATAACCCTTAAACAGAAAATAGTGACCTAAGAAAACACATTAAAAGAATATCAGTATTTGATGGCATGATAAAAGGGATTACATCACATGAAATTCTAATGAATACACTTATATTTAAAATATTTTAAGACCAGTATCCAAATTTTCTAGTTGCTCAGGATTACATGAAGTAACCTACTGATTATAGCAGTGCTAAAACATTAGAAGCTACCAAACAAAGATAAAAACAAGGAGAAAATATGTGAACAGGTTATTTTCTCACTGCTTCTTAGGAGCCCCAGCATAGGCTAAATTGTCTGTGACTTGGATGCTTCATTATTCAGCAAGAGTTTGGAACTGGGTTATCTTCTGCCAGACCACACCATCAATGTAGCATCTTTTGGAAACATCAGGGCTTTTGGATACTTTAGTATTGCAATTCCATAGTGTCTTTCCTGCTCTGAATTCTAGTTTCACTTAAGTCCCAGAGTCATAGCACATTAAGAAGGCTTTTCTTCTTAAGATGTCTAGATAAATTATACTACTAGAGCCTTAACTGATTTATTGTTCTACTACTTCAAATGACAAACAAATCCATACTTTATGATGTTTTACATTAATGAAAGTCAGTGGATGTCCCAGGGTGCACAGAAACAGTTCAAATAGTTAGAAAGCAATTTCCACGTGATTCTCTTCCTCTCCATGGAGCATTCAACAGAACTTCTTTTAAGGCATGCTTTAAGCATACTATTGAAAAGAGAACACTGCTCTGCTAGGATTACAAAAATTATTAGCTTTCACAAAACTCCAGAAATCATAATATTTTCCCATTTAATATTTATTTAGATATCTGTCATAGTGAGAGAGTGCTTGTCTTCTCCTATTATTATTTTCCCCTACACATATAAGTTCCACAAAACCATAATAGATAGATACTCAAGTTCATATATTATAGTTCTATACTTATATTTTAGTTCCAAAACTATTCCCATTTTTGCTGTATTTTTTCTTTATCAAAGCTGTAGCCTATTTCAGGAGAAAAAATGTCAACAATTTCCGTGACTAAACATTTTTAGAGCTTTGTTGGGGCTTAAAGTGTACCAATTTTCCATTCAGCCCTGCTTAAACCTGTGTGATGTAAGATGTCATTACGTATGCAAGTACAGAGGAGGGAAGATCTACCTTACCTCTTAAATCCCTGCAAGTAGGTCATTGGTTGAATAGACTTTAGTCATTGTATATTATTTATTTTAAATTAATATGAAAAAAATAGATGCTTTTGTAAAAATAGAAAATAGCAAAAGTTGCAGAATAGCAAGAAATCACTATTTCATTGTCAGAAAAACATTTTAGCATAAGATTCACTACAAGAGTAGTGTGTCCTATTGTCATTGTCATTGTCCTTGTAGAATTTGGATATTTGTTTATTTTTTTAGTTCATGATCTTGAATGGCTTTTCCTTCACATTGTACAAAAAAAAAAAGATGTTGTAAAAAGTACTTGTGCAAATTCTTAGCTAACATGATAATAGGCTTTGATTACATTCCTGACCTCAAGAAGTGACTGCCCCATAAATGTCCCTGAATTTGTAACACCTTTTTTTGTTTCCCTATCTTATTTTTTTAATGGCTGTTTATTGAAGTACTTTTCTGAATACATACATACATTTAGAATGCTTGCTTTCATTGCTTACGAGTGCCGTGGTGTTTGTATTGTCCTGAGCTTCTGCAACATAATTTGAAGATATTCTTGATTTTTTTGTTGTTTCTCTGAGTATCTCATATCTTAACTCAGTAAGTACTACAGAAGCCAAAGACTACTGTGTTTTATTCTGCAGCTGAATCTACAGTGGGGGTTACAAGGGTCAGAGATGTCTCTTAAGGTCATAAAAAATCTGAAGAATGTTTGATACCTTTATAAGAAAACCAGAGAAATAAAAAAAAAATCAAGAGAGAAAGATGTGGGTCCTAATATCCACACTCCTTATTGGTCAGTTGTCTCTGTCTTTGAACTGCTGCAAAAACTGAAATCTACCACCAGGGTTAAATAATCTCTGAGCAGCATGGTTGTGTCCTTTGGTCTTGATCTTTTTGTTAGAAATATTGGCAATTATATTGTCATCAGGCTTGCTCTTTTGCTTAACAGCCTTTTCAAACAATGAATGAATGAAGAAAAAGAGGGGGGAGCAAAGAAGGGAGGGGGAGTGAGCAAGTGAGCTACGTGGCTGATTGGACTTAAACCACAATACTGTTATTTGACCAAGTGGTTTTTTTTTTAGTGCATCTGAAGGAGGCACCCTAGGAAAAAACAGAGTAGGATCTAAAGAAGCATTGCCAGATATGTCTGTCTGAGACCAACAACAGGAACATAGCACAGAATGCGTTCATTGACGGCACATGTTGTCTCCTAGGGGTTATTACATAGAGAAATAATGTCCCTGTTTTCTCCCAGAGGCTGCAGTGTGCACCTGAGTGGTATCTCTCAGGAAAAATTCATGCCATGGCAAAATCGTATCCCCAGTTGTGTGCTTCAAAGCATAGTGCCGTGTAAGGAGGTGGATGCAGCAGCACCATTCATTTCCCACTACACTTCATGGAGCTCATGGTTTTTCAGGCATGGCGTGCTGCAGCTTCTGTGTCCCCCTCAGTAATCCCTACCTCAAAAGCTATCTTTTTCTGGAAGTGTTTTGCTTTAGGGGTGCTCTAATGAGATCACTTATTTTTTGCATCCAGTGATTGAATCACCTAAAACCTGTTAAAGATCAAGTTAGAGACTTAATTTTATGACATCTTTCCACTCACCTCATGCTTCAGATATGGTTGTGTGAGTGTATAGTAAAGGCACTGGAGCTTCCTGTGACTTTGTATTCCTTCACGCCTCAATGTGTAAACTGCTCTTATTAATAACAGGAGAAAATTACATGAGGTGAATCTCTGTTAATGGCATTAGTAAGGGGCTAATTTGGCATTGTAATTTTCACTGGGGACCTGTTGAAAGCAGCACAGGAGAGAATCTTGTTGTTTAGCACAGCTTTGAATGTCTTTACTGAAGAATTAAGGCAAAGGCTTTTTTTCCTTCTGACTCTGATTCAGTTTTGCTGTGGGAAGAGTAGGGACATTTATTGTGATCCATGGAGGTTACTGCTCCAGAAAGCAACAAATGAGCATTTCATCAGAGAAAACAAAGATACTTGTAGAAGCAACAGTGAAATTTGATAACCTTTTAATCTATTTATCAAAGGGCCCCCAGTTGCATTTCAAGGCAGGTGAAGGAATACTTATTGAACCCAGGAAATGAGCCTACCTCCACAGAACTGAGATAACTGAAAAAGGAGAAAGAAATCAGTGCAAAATGTTAACACCTGCCAACTCTTACTAAGAGATTAGAGTGCTTAAAAAGAGAGCATCTCAGTATTTCCTTTTAAGTTTTTCTTGGCTGATTTCTCATGCATGCTGCTGTGCACTGCTGTGAAACAAACAGGTCTCATTTCAGTTCCTTGGAGCTGCCAAAGCACTTTCTGGCATAAATAACAAGTAGCTTCTCTGCAGATTTTATAAGATTTCTTTAAGCAATCTATCTGTGCCCAGATGATTGACACTTAGGAAATCTAGTGAGATTAAGCATCTGCAAGAAACTTGCTTATGACACTGCGTATTTCTTGCAAGATCATAAAAGCTCCTTTAGAATCATGGGAATCATCCCTTTTAGGCCTCTTCAGTGAGAAGATATTAATCAGCACCAGGACATGTGTTGCGATCCCATGATTGATAATGGCCAGAATACAATGTGGTCCTCATTGCTGGTTTATTTTTTGGCATACCTCATTCCTTATTTAAAGCAAACCCGTATTTTACCACAAGAATAATTTACCATTAAGCATTAACTTAACATCCATTATTGAACTAAGCTCTAAAAGGATCTAATGAATTTCTCTAAATTTGCTTTCAATCAGCTTCTGCTCGTTTTAATTAATTACACTTCATGCCCTCAGCACTTTTGTCTTTAATTAAAATATAGGAGAAAAAGATTCTGCGTTAAAATCTTTTCTTATCACATATATGCTTTTTTATGAAAAAGCTTTTGTGAGCAGATGTGGAGCAGCTCAGTTGCTTTTTTGTGTGTATATGTATTACTTTAATAGATTAATATTAGGTTCCTCTATTCACATTTGTTAACCTTTTACTCTTTACTACTGTTTACATATTTGTCAAACATTTTTCATGTCTCCCTGAGTGTAGTGAGAGTTACCCAGTGTTGACAGTGCCTCTGAGGACTGTGAACTTGGAAGTATAAAAGTCTCTATACTGATCTGTACTATGCTGTAAGTTAATAACCTGAAACACTTATCATTAATTTCTGTGATGGAATCATACTTTAAAGTAACAGTATGATATGACCTATGATAGTACAAACCTTGCTTGAGTTGTGTTGCTACAGCTACGTCTGCTCTTTAGAAACTTTCCCACCTTGAAAATTTTCCTTTATCTTTTCTACAGAAACAGATGAGTAACAACTTCAGCAAAAGACCATATAAGTCTAGTACATCTGCAAGAGTTACTGTATTTTACAATTCCTAATAAAATTCACAAAATGTAATACTTTATTTGAAATCAGAAATTATGCTGGTGCAAAATTAATCAAATCATTTGATCATGTAAGAATCTCTTTTGTTAAAAATCGGCCTGTTGGTAAGTTACAAAAGACTAGTGAATTTAATTAAATTTGCCCTCCATCACCTCAAACTCCTCAGAAATCACCTTATATGCATTCAGTCCTTTTTTATCAGTATCTAAGAAGAAAAATTGTTATTAAAAAAAAATCTGAAAAAATCTAAGAAGAAAACTGATGGATCAGACTGTATTTTGCTCACAAAAGTTGTTGTTGAAACCAGATCCTCAGTTTAATCATTCTTTTTGTGAAGATGAATCCCAAATACAATCTTTCATAAGAGTACATGATTATTAATCTAGCTTTCTGATTTTGGCAGTTTTACTGTTGGATTTTCAAGTGTTTGGAACAGGTAATGGTGAAACATTACCTTGCATATGCTTAACAACACACCAATCCATAATAGCACTGTCTTTTGTTAGCCAAAGGAGAGCAAATCAATCAATCAATCAATCAATCAATGTTAGTGATTTGTTCTGCGGTCCAGTAAACCAAGTGATTAAATAATAATATCTGTAGAACCTTCTAGAACTGTAAAACAATTTAAAATTAGCAAACAGTTGATGAATACAAGTAAGTTAATCATAATGTAAAATAATTAAGCATAGGTGTCAGGGTATACAGAAATAAAAATAGTTTTCCTGGCTTTTCTTAAACATTTTTTAGCAATTTTTCTTACATGATTATTTCCCATATCTTCTTCTTCATGTCTTTGCTTATAGACTATTTGCCATGAATAAGAAGAGGATGTATGAATCAATTTCTCAATAAAATAATAAGAGACATGTTCATCATTGCCTTGAAATTCATGCTTGTCTTTGCCTGTCCTTCAGAAGAAAAAAAAATCAACTGCCTTCATTATAAGATTTGTCAGCATGATAGAGCTAATATTAATGCATTTTAAATTGAAAATAAATAGCAGGGTTGACATTTATATAAAACACTAGAATGTGGCAGGATACTGTGTAATGTGATGTGTGTCATTGGCTGGTGCAGACAGAACACATTATCCCTAGCATTTTTTTTGCGCATAAATCAGTGTAATTATTTAATCTTTAATTTCAAACAACTGCCACTTTCATTGTACAAGTGTGAGATAGACAGTTGAATTATTTCTACATCTCGCAAGTAGGACTTCTCGATGGTGGAAATTATCTAACAAATTTTGACAAGAAATTACTTTGTGTAGTTTGCTGAAAAGCCCTTGGCCCCTTAGTAGGTCATGTTCAATTCAAAAGCAGAATGGCTGCCAGAAAAGTTGTTCCTGATTTTGTGGCTACAGGACTTTTTGGAATTAGAGTTTACTGGTAATATTGGTACTGGCCAAATTCTAACATGTTTTTGAGCTACGTTAAATTTGCAGACAAAAAGTATAAATCCACTTCTCACACCTGTGTCCAGACCTAAATGCACAGAATTCAAATTTTACTTGCTTTCACAGATGGGTGATCTTTTATAAAACAATCACATTGTGTAAAAAAAAAAAAAAACAAAACCAAACCAAAACAAACCAAAACAAAAAAAAAAAAAAAAACAAAAAAACAAACAAAAAACAAAAGGAAACATAAAAATCACAATAGCTATTTTTCCCTGTCATAAGCTTCTTTGTGTAGGGATAATATCACATTTCCCAAATACAGATATCTCATTACATTCTGTGATTCATTCACTCCATGATCTGTAGATGTAAGGCAAGACTCACCAGTAAAATCAATGTTAATAAACTTCCTTTACTTATTTGTGTCTATTTACTATGTTTAGAATTAGTAGCTGTTTATCAATAGAATGTGAATTTCTTATATCCCCTAATACAGGAGTTTAGAGTAGGAGCAGATAATCTCTCTAAATCCCTGCATCCATAGGGTAGATAGGCAGACTGTTTCTGCGAGTCATAGTAGGAGTCAATGTGTTTTCATTGATTATACAGAAACAAAAGAAAAAGATGACTTCTGGCACCTAAAGTGCCCAGTGAGTAATGATTCTTTAACATTTAAACAGATAAAGCCTTCATCCATGCAATAAATGATCTGACAGTAAGACTTTGTTTTAGAAACCAAAGGTATAAATTCCATCTACACTTCCCTTCCTACAGCTAAATTGCTGCCAAGGTATTTGGTGCTAATAGGTTTTTGAGAGTGTGACCTTTCACAAAACTTAGCAAGAGATTAATGAAAAAATTGTTCAATCATATTTGACAAATATGATTGATGCAAATCCAAAATGAGAGAGTAAAAATTTTTGTAGAGACTTAAATAACAAAAAGTTTAAAATTATCACGCCAAAAAGAACGGTCCATTTTGTTGTTCTCTATTTCTGGTTGGAGTATTTTAAAAAACAGAAGTGAGGTGACATCAGACTGGATTGAATGGGGGTAGGAAGATAAATCTCTATATCTTGAAGTTATGCCTGCAAGGAGATTAATATATCTGCAGGGAAAGAGAGATTGTCACATATGCTGCAATATTTATTAGTTTTTCTCAGACCTTTCATTCTCCTCTCTTGTATCCCTCCATCTAATTCTGTTAACAGAGCATACCTTTAAAAAAAAAACCTCCCGGTCTTGACAGCTACATGTTTGGATTCAGTTCATGAAAGACCCTTCACAAACCATCTCCTACAGGATTTGCAAATCCTACTTATTATTCAGTTTGCAATAGCACATACAAAGTCCTGGCACCAGGGACTGTTTTATGATATAGAAAACATTGGTCAGATCAGTGGGGTCAACAAGTTTTCTTTCTGAAGTGTACCCTGGGATCCATAATGTACATTTAAACTGCTTGTGCTGGCGGCAGACTTCAGAACTTTCCATCTCATATTACACTGTATGGCAAAGGTACGGTATTTCAGTATTCATACCTGACAGAAAGCCACATGGAAGGACATATGGAGTGTTCAACCTTCAGTGACCAGGTTCCAAGGCCCATCTCTTTTGCAGACTTGGAGTATCCCACAGAGTCGTATGCCTGTTGTGTCAAGCTGGTTTGAGACATGATTCCTCTTCCACTTTGCTCGTGTTCTGAGTTTTTTCTGTTTCAAAAACACATGGAACTTCCAGCCCTTTATCACCCTTTGATATTCCAACACAAAATTACCCACAAGCAGGATTTTCATGAAGGTTGAATAACATAGAAACTATTTCCTTAAATATTGTTCTTGTTATTGCTGGTCCAAAAAGCATGGAGATACAACATGGGGCAGAAATGCTCTATGAAATACATGAGAAAATAGCGTATAAATACCTTTAAAATAGATATGGCATGGAAAGGTGCAGTTCCTGTTCCGGTAAACTCCAACAGAATGGCATACTGAGAAATCTTATCCAAATAGACTTTCATGAGGCTGAGCCATGGAACTCTGCTCACAGTCAACTCTGATTCAAGAACAGTGTCATTTCCCGAATCATTGCATAATATGGGAGCATATGATGGAACCACTTCTTTTTTTGAAGAATAACTGCTCTGGAAACAATTACAGTGGAAATATTTTTTATTTAGTAACATAAGTTCATTTTATTATTAAAATGTTGAGACTGCAGCAATAGCAACAAAACAGGTATACTCATGAACAACAAAACACAATAGAACCTTAGCATCATGTTTTATGTTAAACTCCTGGATGATGTCTTTGTTGTTTAGTAAGGGGTAAGCTTGTATTTTGACCTCTCTCTCAGCTGTATTTCATTATTATATTCAGTCATCTGTTTTTACAAACTTGTGGTAATTCAGTATCTCAGGTGCCTTTGTGACCAGTTTACTTGCATAATTTTAACTGTTTAGTAGCTAAAAAAAACATCAATTCAATTGCAGTCAATGAGGTCTATGGTGTTTCAAAACCATGAAGACTAGACAACTGAAAACAGATTGTATTTTTAAAACAAAGGAAAGAAATTAAATTATGAGGGGAAAAAAAAATCAGCCAACAGCCTGGTTGGGGACAAATTTAGCATAAATAAGTCGTTAAGAAGAGAAAAACTAGATGGGAGATTTGCTAAGTTTCCAGGCTGCTTGTTAGCATTCATGAGAGTGGATCTTTTGGAATTACCATGTCACACAGCTAATTCATGGCCTAGATGAAGGATTCTGTATGCCAGTCAGTGGAAATGTAATTACCCAAAGAAAGAGACGTCTGTGGCTGGTTTCTGAGATTAACCAACTGTGAAGGAATTTAGAACTTTAAAGGCAAAGAAGCCCAGGAGCTTAATGTATTATTTCCTCATTCTGCTAAACAGGAGATCTTTTTAAGAAGGTATGCAAGCTTACCATTGTAAAGATAGATTGCTATTAATAAAGGTGAAATTCCCAGCTTGGAGAAGAACAGCTGATCACAGAAGAAAATGTATTTGGTTCTGTGCTCTCTACCCATTCTCTGTTCCACAAAATACTGTTGCATACAACACAGGTTGCCAGACTATGCTGCCAGTGCTGACGTTCCAAGGTGTCTTTGATATTCACAAAGACATCATCTTAATGAAAAAAAAAAAAAAAGAAAAGAGAAGAAATACAGCTTTATAAAAGGATAAATAACTAGGTCACGGGCTAGCAAAGAAAGATTCACAGTTACTATGTTGAGTGCATTTAGGAGAGAGGGATTTTGGTAGTCACAGCAGAGCTTCCAGACATACCAGGGTTTGATTAAGGAACAAAAATCATTACAAAATGACAGTGAAAACTTCAAAATATCTGTATGTTCAAGAGTTTTAAAACATCTAAAGTTACAAACAGAAATTTAGAGATCAAAAATAACCTCTGGCCTAATTTTAACTAAAGAAATGTAATGCTGGTTAAAAAAAAAGAAATAAAAAGAAATGTTTTTATTAAACCATTTTGATTACATTTTTTATGTTTTTCTGCATTTTTTATTTCAGTCATTGCTGGGATATTGTCATATTGGAAACGTGTTCTATACTTCTGCTGCTCTAGCTGATCATAAGCCATCTAAATGTGCAGGTTTAGACTCCACTGTCCCCTTAAGCCTATAAATGAACAGGACTACTGTCCTGGGTTCAGCAGCAGCAGTCATTTTTTTTCCTTCTTAGTAGCTGGTGCAGCTCTGAGATTTTGACTTTTGGACTGGGAACAGCGCTGATAACAGTGATGTTTTTAGTTACTGCTCAAACGTTTAGTCTGACCAAGGGCTTTCTGAGCCTCATGCTCTGTTGGGGGGAGGGGAAACAGTGAGGAGGCAGACAGGACACCCGACCCAAACTGATCCAAGAGGTATTCCATACCACAACACGTCATGCCTATCATATAAATTGGGTTTAGTCACCCAGAAGGGCTAGATCACTGCTGGGTTGGGCTGGGTATCGGTCGGCATGTGGTGAGCGGTTGTATTCTGTTCCCTTATTATTTCCCTTATCATTATTATTATTTGGTAGCAGCAGTGGTTTGTGTTATACCTTAGTTACGAGAATGTTTTTATCTCAACCCATGGGAGTTACATTCTTCCAATTGTCCTCCCCATCCCTCCAGGAGTGGGGAGGGAGGAAAGGGGAGAGAACTACGTGAGGGAGTGAGCTACATGGCTGATTAGACTTAAACCAGGACAACTACATAAAAGGTCATTGGGCTTCCTTACTCCTCATTCCCAATTTGTCTTTTCTCCCACACTTGCAATTCACAGAGCTCAATCACAGGTCTGATTCAGCTATAAATTATGTCAAGAAGATCTGATATGTTGTAACATATGGCTACTCTAATATTACTACCAATATAAGAGTGGTAGTAGGAATGTGCATCTGGCATAAAGATGTGAGGAAGTTCAGATATTCTCACAACAGCCTTTATTTATGTTGACTTGCAGTCATCACAGAAACAACAAGCAATTAGAGAACCTGGATCTAAAGTATGAACTTGCATCATAAAAAATGCCAATCTGTTTTCATTTGTAATCTGCCCATCAGGACTTTTTTTGCTAAACATTTAAATTCTCCTTTTAATATAATAAACCCATATATTTTTACCTTTTATAATTTTATTAAACAATGTTTGCAAATTGTACCATGCATTTCCGTTGACTTTTTGTAGGTTATTTATTGGCTTTGGGGACAAATGTGAGTGTTCAGTGCTTGGTCTATAAGGATTAGAAGCTCATGAAAACTTCCAAACCTGTCATGTGCTTTGGGGATGTATCAGTGGGACAAGCACATGATTTACTTACTGTTGTCATCCACTGAAATTAGGAATAATTCCCTAGAAGGCAACTATCCACAGGACAACAGCCACTTGCAGGACTTTATGAATATGTCATCCCGTCCACAGTCTTGTTCCCACAGTAGTCAGCAATAGACTGAAAAAGACAGAAATTTCAGAATAAACAATGGTACAGATACTCCCTAATCATTCAGTCTTAACATGGGAGATTTTTCTTTTTTTTTTTTTTTTAATATTTATACCAGTACTCTTTCTGCTAGCATTATAAGCATTATAATGCTAGCATTATAATATATTATATGATATTATATGTTATCTATGTAAAATATATATAATATATAATATTTATGAAATTATTATAATTATAAGCCAGCATTATATAATAGAAATATTATTTAGGTATCTAGTGCATTAACTCTCCTAAAGTAAATATAAACACCTTTATAAATGCAACAGTGAGAAATGCCTACAAGTTCTTCAAACATAGAAACAGTACCCTTATGCAAAGTATCTAAGGTGGGCACCCTTAAGGTCTTAAGAAATCATTTTTTCTCTATTTACTATACAAAGGAACATGTGCCTTACCTTAGAGAAATAATTTTCTGAATCTTAGTTTCTTGTTCTCAAGAAAATATCATTGTCTGGCTGCCAAGTGTAAGAGCTATATGGAAAAATATTTCCCTTTATTATTTCCAGAGTGAGATTATAGTTTCATTACTTCTTTGCCCCCTGGTTCTGGGGCATAAACCAAGGTGATCAGAAAATTGTCCCTCTTCTTTACAACACTCATAATTCTATAGATTTTTTTTCCCTGACACCATCTCCTTTCTGAAGTTTCATAATTTATCCTTCAGTTTTTTTTCAGAGGTCCCAGTGGCAGAAATACTGACCACTTTTCTCTAATTTTTGTGCCCTGCTTTTGAGGTGGAATTATCTGGTTTTGTGCACAGTATTCCAAGGAAGTGTGTGGCATTGGCTGTGCAGCCTATATTTGTTTTATCTGGCTGTAACTGTAGAGGTTCACTGAAAAGAAAAACCCAGATTATTTCCCTGGACTCACATACTAAACATATAATCCCTTATGGTATATAGACAGCTGAAATTCTCTTCACAGAGTTTAATTTCTTTCAATTCTTCAGCACTGAATTTCACTCTTTATTCTGAATATTTTCAGTTCAACTGGACTTTAATTTCTTTTTCTGGACTTCAACTTCTTTTCTTTCTGTACATTTCACTGCCTTGTTATTTAGCCACTTTCTCATGCATAAATACATTACTAAGCGAAACAGAGCATATATGAAACCCTGAGGCATCCTGCTTTTACATTTTGTACTGATGAAAACTGATTGCTTTTTTTAGTTTCCTTTGTTTCCCCTTACCCAGTTCATATACGTGACTGTATACTAATCTCAAGCAATCATAATCTAATTTAGTGCTACCTGTTTTAGATACCTTGTTAATGGATTCTTGAAGGGCTAAGTAAATTGTCACCAGGATCACATCTTTGTTTTTATGCTTTGGAAGAATTCTAATTCATTAGTTAGAGAATATACCTTTGTAGAAATCAGGCTGATTAGCCTTCCTCATATCACAGTTTACATTTTGATTTATTATTCCCCTTTGAAATATAGTTTTAACCAACTTATTAGCTTCCAAATATGTCTGTGGCTTATTTGTCAGAGAGTCTCTGGATGACTCAGGGAATCATTCTGGAGTATAAAGTAAAATATTTTCTCCTCTCAAAACATTTATTAACTTTTTTTAATGATAGAATATACAATTTTTGGTAGCAGGTCTAGTGTTTAATTCACAAGCTCCTTGGTAGTCTTCCACTGTTGTCTCCTATTTGCTGAACAAGATATAACAACAACAAATGAAAGTAAATTTGAAGGGCAAAACTGCGTCTCAATATTTTCTCTGATGTACCTGACCTATGCAAGCTGTTAGATGTGTCAGCACATAGTTGCATTAAAACTCGACCCCATAGGGCGCATGAAGTCATCTAAAAAAAACTACAGTGAAGTAAATATTTGAAAATCAGAGTTAATCAAAATAAAATAAAATAAAATTATAATAATAATAGGAAAAAGAGAATAAAAATAAAAAAGCACAACTGAAGCACAATATACATATATATATATGTCGAATTCTCTCCAAGGTAAACCCAGCAGTGGAAGAGTTAATATATAAAAAGAAAAGTTCAAAGACAGCCAATGAACTATGAACCTGTTAATAAAGTATAAACTTCATAAGCATTATGGGTTTTATATGCTGTTAAAGAACATGTACATTAGATTTCAAGGGATTTCTCAAAGTATATTAAGGTGAGATTATATATAGAAAACTGAAAACAAACAAACAAACTGAAGTAACAAAGCCTTCCAAAAGTGGATAAAAGCTTGAAGTCTCAGGAATACTGTATTTATATGGTATAAGAGCTGAGAATGCTGAACTTAAGAGTCATGAGCTGTCACTGTGGGTCAAACTGCAGACAGCTTGCACAGATCTGTAGATAGACACTTGATACTTTCAGCTCTTCTGGGAAATCATAGAATGGTTAGGGTTGGAAAAGACCTTAAGATCATCAGGTTCCAACACCCTGCTGTGGGCAGGAATGCCTTAGCCTAGACCATGGCGCCCGCAACTCTGTTCCAACCTGGCCTTGAACACTGCCAGGGATGGAGCATTCACAACTTCTTTGGGCAACCCATTCCAGCGCCTCACCAGTCTCGCAGAAAAGAACTTCTTTATATCTAACCTAAAATTCCCGTTTAAGTTTGAACCTATTCCCCCTTGTCCTATCACTACAGTCCCAATGAAGGGGCCCTCCTCTGCACTTGTTCCAACAGTTCCATGTCCTTTTTATGTTGAGGACACCAGAACTGCACACTATATTCCAAGTGAGGTATCACGAGAGCAGAGTAGAGGGGCAGGATCACCTCCCTCTATCTGCTGGTCATGCTCCTTTTGATGCAGCCCAGGATATGGTTGGCTTTCTCAGCTGCAAGTGCACACTGGAGCTGGCTCATGTTCACTTTCTCATCAACCAACACTCCCTAAGACCTTGCACTTAGCTTGGTTGTGCTTCATGAGGTTTGCATTAGCCCATCTCTCAAGCATTTTGCCTCTGGAAATCAGAGGCGAGAAGATTGTGTTACAATTACTATGCTGGTGATCACCAATTCAGCCTGTGAAATGGCAAAAGGAATGTGCAAGTTGTTCTGTTGCTATGTAATCTGTTATAATAACAAGCTTAATTCTGTTCTGGAAAGTATCTAGTTCTTGTCAGACTGGAGAAATTCATCGCTCAGGATACCTGCTCTCGGGTGAGTTTATTGTTGAACAATTTGGAAAGCTTATTTGGTTTTCCCAGAAAATAAGATTTATCAAATGGATGATCACAAGCAGTCATGGCTTTGGCTGCAGTGTCATATATATCCCCCGTTATATCCCCATTCAGCCCAGGTTTGGCTACCTGGGCTCAAGACAGCTTTTGGTGCAGGTGTGTGTGTCCTCAGAACTGCTTGCAACAGTAACTGTGAGAAAGGGGGACTTGTCTCTTCCTTGCAAGTTGCTTTTAAACTCAGACACTCGCCCTCTTTGGATGTCTGGATGTCTTACTCTAATGTCATAACAAGAGCACAGAATTCTAAGGTCTGTAAGTCAGCCTATGCATTAAATATAAGGGTAAGGGGTAGAACAACTTGAGGCAGATGAAGTGCTCTATAGACAGATAGGAACAGCCTCACACTCACAGGCCCTTGTTCTCATGGGGGATTTCAACCACCCTGATATCTGTTGGAGGGACAGTACAACCCATGCACAAGCAATCCAGGAAGTTCCTTGATTGCGTCAAACACAACTTCCTTCTGCAAGTTATAGAGGAGCCGACAACGAGAGGTGGCATGCTTGACCTCGTCCTCACCAACAAGGAAGGGCTGATTGCAAATGTGATGCTCAAGGGCAGCCTTGATTGAAGTAGTCAAGACATGGTCATATTCAAGATCTTCAGGACAGTGAGAAGAGCGTGCAGCAAGCTCACTGCCTTGGACTTCAAGAGAGTAGGCTTTGGCCTCTTCAGGAACCTCCTCAGTAAGATTCCATGGGATATAGCCCTAGAGGGCAGGGGAGCCCAAGACAGTTGATATTCAAGGATCACCTGCTGCAAGCTCAGGAGCAATACATCCCTACTAGAAGGAAGTGCTGCAGGAAGGCCA
>JASSUY010043376.1:0-10330 GCA_032466535.1 Forpus xanthops | reverse complement strand
GCCCATGGCAAGGGGGTTGGAACTAGATGATCTTAAGGTCCTTTCCAACCCTAACTATTCTATGATTCTATGATTCTGTGGTTTTATTCACTTTAAATAGGAAAGGCTTGTCTCAGTGCTGAAATGAACATAATTAACCAAAATAATTTCTAACTCAAAAATTATAGTTAAAAATTGCCCTTGACCTCATAAGAATAGGTTTCAACTGAATGCAGAACCAAGATCCTGAAAATGTGTAGCATATGTACCAATCTGTATGAATGGTATATATGCATTTGGTATAAGTGCACTCTCTCTTTGCATATAGATATATTTGCTCAAATTAATTCTGTAAAATTTTATTTCTGTCCTTGATTCAGGACAGAATTCATATGGACAGACATTCCATTGTAAGTCAGGCAGGCATTCTTACAGAGATACTGAGATAAAAACAGTCATCTAGTTACCATTTGGTGTTAAAATATAGATTCTAATATGTAAACAGATGAATGTAAATTTTCTTAATTAAAAAAAAGATAAATACAGATATTCCAAATTTAATTTTGTCCTGAATTTGTTTCAGCTAGTGGAAAGAAGGAAGGTTTTATACTTATAGACATTTTTAGCATTTCAGTCATTTCTGTGATAAACCTTATGTTCTGTATTTTTAATGTTAAAATCAAAGCATGCCTGAAACTATCAGTATGTCTGTGTCCTCCAAATAGAGTAGATATATCCATTAAACCACTGTCCTTATTCATCCTTTTCCACCTTAAGTTTTTTGCCACCATCACAAGATACAGTCAAGCAAAGCACTCAAATGCATTTGAATGGCAAAACCCCTATGAATAATGAAAGTACTAGAACGATGACTGCTTATAGTGAGTTAGCATCGTGTGTATGTGTGTGTTTGTGTGCATGGTCAGGACTGGTCTTCCTGATCTGTGCGCATGCTCTAATAGGCTTATGGACTCAGTGCTCTCTGATAAAATAATAACATAAAAATTGAATGGGCTTCATTAAAAAGTTTATTAAGAGGAGGAACAAACACATCTACATTTAAAGAAAGTCTTAAATAGATTGAAATACTAACATGCTAAGTGTATAAATACTATGTTGTGAATAATATTTTCAAGATTACATACTTTATCTTTTTGGTATAGTATACTTTAGAATTTTAATCTATTTCAGTCATATACAGCAGTCATAACTTACACATAAAAATTAAGCAGGGATTTTAGTTTGAATCATTGGTTTTGCAGGCTATTGTAGAAATTCCTGTTAGAGCTGTCATAGCCAAGGATATGTCAGCATTTCCATTTTCAAGGGTTCATTACCACACTGTAAAAATGAGCTTTAGGTTGAAACTTGCCAGATAAAGTCTCAGCTCAGAATCAAATTGTTTTAAAAGAACACATTTCCATAGCTATATTTTCTCTTTTGTATTTGAATGGAATATTTTAGTTTAGTTGCTGTAATAAGCTCCACATTTGATATTTTATTAACAGCAGTTTTGCACTGCTACTTAGAGCCCTGTCCTCAACAAGTCAGTTGGAGCACTCTGTAATAAAAGAGGATATGAATTTTTTCACAGTTTCCTAAGGAGGAGCACATCAGATATGGCATACTTTTTTCCTGCTCCTGAGTCTGCAGAGGCTGAAGAGCCCCAGGTTTAACCCAAAAGACAGAGTTCGATGTCAGAATACCTGTATTGGAAACTCAGAGACAGCTGAGCTGGGTCTTCTTAGTCACAGGAATTGGTGCCTCAGCTGATGCATTTTGTGACTGAATCTGTGCTGCTTCTGAATTTAAGATGTTGGATTATTATTTTTGTTTTTTAAATTGCGCCAATCTGGTTTTAGTCTTCCCACGTTTAGTGTGAAATATATGCCACTCAGGTAAATCCTTGGCCACATTCTATGTGTTTTTTTTTCCTAAAACAACAGTATTCTTTTCATCTGTATTATCACCTCTTGAAAGCATGCTGGATAGATACCAAGCAGTCTCCAGGTAAATAAACACTTCTTAGGTTACCTGTATGAGATTTCACTTTTCAATAGCTTCTGGATATTTCTTTTTGAGAACATGGAGATTCCTTGTTTTTGAAGAACACGAATCAAATGGTTAGCATATTAATAATCTACTATTTGTGGATATCTCCATATATGCCTTTGATGTTGTCTTCAGAGAGAAAGAAACCAGGCCAAATTCCCTGGACAGGCATATTTTTTTATATTAGCATCATGAAAATCATGCTGTCATTAGCACTGTTGTAGTGTACACAAGATGGAAGAAGAGCCAAATATGTCAAGGTGAAAGAACTATAAAATAAATCTTATGGTGGAATGGAAAGCTACTATATTCTGTCTTATAAATAGCATGCATTTATAGAATTGTCTAGATATGTAATTATGTAATGGACTGATTATGCCGTTATGTTGAGCTGGAAAATATAAGTGTGCTAACTCAGAGAGGAGTGTTTTTCATTTCTTTTGTATAAATGGAAGCAGCAGAGGCTTTTTGGAATTGCTTGACACATTTACATCTTCCATGTGTCTACCTGATGGGTTCATTTGTCAAAGATGTCATGCAGATTGCCCATCTAAGCATTAGCAGTTTGTTTTACACTGCATCCAAAGCTCTCTGAGAGTATATCATTATGATATACCTGAAAATATGGGTATGAGGGTATATGTCTAATAATTCATTATAAAGTCATTCAGTGACTTTTAAAGTATTATTTAAACAAATCTTATATTCTGTGCAGAGTACAGCTCTTTAGCTACAAGTGGTTGTGAGTAATTTTCCATATGGCCATGAAAACCCAGGCACACCATCTTTTACATGTTGTTGTCCCCTTTCTGTAATGTTGAAGATGAGGATCGAATATGGTGGATTTCAGTGGTCTTGACATAAATGGTCAGTAGAAGTACAGGGGAGAATAAACCCTTGTGATATGTTGCTCAAAGACACTGATTAAACATTTTGTGTATGCAAACAGTACATAAGTACATCTATACAAAATTTTTCTAAGCTAATACTGTATCATACACTGGACTCCAATAAAAATTACTTTTTGGTAATTGTCCCCGTATTTAATAAAAGTATCGTTGTAGGTGTGTGCACACTGTAGGTATGTAAGACTTGTTCTGCATGATCAAGATATATTGCATTGAGACAGAAACTATTCAAAGTGGTTCACAATAAAAGGTGATAACTGAAGCTGGCGTACAGGAGTTGTGCTGTGTTGTGATGATCATATCCTTTTTTTGGTTATGCCATAATGCTTTCAAAGTATGGGGGATCATAGCTCTATATCCTTTCCAATTAACTTAACGAAAGCAGATTGAGCAGCCCCATAGATGTGGCAATACGTTTATTACTTTATGCAGCTGTTTCTGAGTGCTGAAAAGGTCCCTGTATGGATGGGGCAAACAGGCTGTGGAGTCTTGTGTGTGATTTATATTTTTCCATTATATTGTCGCTTTCCTGGATTGAAAACTCACAAACCACCCAGTCAAAATTCACTAACTTATGATGTGTAACACTCTTGAAGGCACTCTCTCTAGAAATAACTCCTTCAAGTAATGAAGCATGTGGCAGAGCAAGCCATAGGTTCTGAGCTTGCAAGAGCAAGAGCTCTGGGGCAGAGAGCACAACAAATGAAAATCAATATTTTTAATTGTAAGAGTGTTAGTATAAAATGATAATGGCATAATATAGCTAATGTCGTATAATATATATATATATTGTAGAATGGCTTGATATTCATGCTGTGGAGACTAACTTCGTGGGAAAGTACACAGGTATTAAAAAAGCTGAAATGTCACTAAATATTTTTAATTTAATGACGAAATATAAGTCCTGTGAAAACTATTTAGCTTTTTTTTATAAGTGCCTCTACTTGTGAGTTATATTTCCTAAAATGCTATAAGATATAGTAAAAATGTAGTAGGAATATAGTAAAAAGCATGTGGAATAACAGATCTTCTGCATTGATGAATTTGCTGGATGTATCGCAGTTCAGAGAACAGTGAAGATGTGAGGGTATGTAAAAATGCATACAGTCATAAAGCACAAAAGTTAATAATGTCCTTCCTTACATTTAATCATAATAATTTCCTTTTTAAAATCAGTAATAATATGGGAGGATCTAGGTATAATGCAGCAACATCAAAAAATCTGTCATAGAACAAGTAAGATTTTTTAAGTGGTTCACACAGCTTAAAAGCAATTGAAGTGGATGCTGTGGATCATAAAATGTTACATGGTAGGTTGCTAGATAGTACTGGAGTTTTGTATTTCACTCCCTATACCCTATGAATACTACATCATTCTTTGAAGCTGTGAGTAATGGCTGTGATGATGTTAGGTTTATAATTTAAAAATCAGTCTCCATTTTCACCATCAAGTAGAACTCCTTTACTCTCACTTCATTTGAATGTTGAGTTGTGTGTGATGAGGATAGCTTAACCCGCACTTGCAAATCCAAAAGCCCATACAGAGTATTAATACATCAAAGAATAGGTGTCTAGTGTAAGCTAGTTGTCCAAACTACATAGTTAAAGAAGAGCAAAAGAGACAGGTTTTGTGTTAGAAATATGATTATGTATGTTCACCCAAGTAGTCTGTGTACTATTTAGACTACCAGACACCTCATTTTATATTTCTGAAACACTAAAAGTTATGGTATGGTTAAGGTCTAGACTTGTGTTTGCCTACTATCTTTTCCTGCGAGGAAGCAGAATGATTTTGCATTTAATGGGATTTTGCTTTCTTTGTAAAATATTGAAAAATGACTTCATAATATAGAAAAGCTTCTTCGAGTGTGGCTTATAGGTCAGTCCGAGGAAGAATCCTACAGTATTGCACATGTGTTCAGTGGTGGCTAATCTCAACAAGGTTTCTATATGCTTGGTCATATGCTGAGTTCTAGCTGGCTGAATGAGTTGTTAAAGGGCAGGTTTGTGGTTTGTAACTAGATACACAGAAATGTGAAAAGCCCTGGAAGGGTGTATCAAAGGTCTAAGGATATTTTGTATGCAGTGTTCTCTTAGAATTTGGAAGATGAACAAGCAATACAGAAGCAGCACAAAGGTTAATAATGTGCTATGAATACATGAAAGGAAATGGAGAAGTAGCAGCTCAGCAGTTGAACTGTTCCCTCATTGCCTTTGCAAAATGTGGAAGGTTTCCTGGGACGCAGTGGTTCCAGATAGGCATTGATATTTTCCAGGCTGAGTACCAGAATTCCATCTGTTACACAAAAATAAAGAATACAGTGTGTCCAATTCAACACCTAATGTGAGAAATTGAATTTATTTAAACAATTTTGTCATATCTAGTCTCATAACTGATATTTTTGCATACCCTGCAATTGTCTAAAATAAAGAGAGACCCCAAATAAAAAGGCTGCTTAAGATGGATCAGAGTCAGCTTTTTCATAACTTTGTGTTTTCCTTTCATTCTCTACTATATCCTTATTCTTCAGAATGTGAAGGTTGTGTCAGCGTATACATTTCCTGTAAAGTGACGTTTAACCTACAAACTCTTCTGCACTTTAAATTGTCAATATAATCCTGAGAAACAAGCTCAAAAATCAAGTTTGTTTTGACAAACTTAGGATAATTTGCTTTTCATAATCAGAAAACTGAATGTATCTGATAATGTTTCGTTTCCTGCAGCTTTGTCTCATTTTACAGAATCTCTAATGATGTGTCATCAAGGAGGTGGGTCAGTTAAAGTGAAAATTCACTGTTAACTATATCTTCTAACTCATCTGGCTTGAAAAGCTTGTCTTTTCAGAGACTTCATACATACATAGTTATGTAGGGCCATGTGTTTTATTTTCATATTCCACAAGTTTATACCAGAAACTCTGAAGCTCTTGCAACAAATGTAATTAGACAGCTAATGGTATTTCAGCTCATATAAATATAAATCTACATGTTTCAGTCTGAATTATTTTTGACAGACATTTTGCACAAAAGCAAGTTTAACAGGATAGCTTTGAAATTTCTGAGTTTAACTAAAATTGAATGTGTCGCTACTTTTTTCACTTCAAATTACTGTAAAGCAGATAGATCAGATCAGACCAAAACTGGCCATTTAGTCAAATATGTTGTCAACAACAGTGGTAAATACTGACTCTGAATCTACTAAAAGTAAGTAGAATCAGAGCAGTGATTTGATGCTTTGGGGAGTCAAAGCTTCTCAAAATGCTCTGCTGAGTTTCTAATCATATTTCAGAAGCTCACCAAAGGCAGACATAGTGTCTTCACATTTAGTAGTACCTCATACAGTAGTTAGTGGAAGAAAAATCTGGCATTTAGCATCTACACCTGTTGCAGAGACGTGTTCCACACCTTATGTATATGATATATGAAAATACTCCTTTTATTTTTTTTATTTTTTTGAGCCTGCAAATTACTGATTTTTCTTTAAGAGACAATGAGAGCAAACTTCAACTATTTACCATACCAGTGCTGTTTATGTCCCTTCACTTGGATGTCTCCAGCATGGAAAAGTCCTGCATGGAGTTCTTTCCCTGCTTGGAGTCTTGCCAAGTTTTTCCAGTTACCTTGAACAGCACAAGGTGTGAATGCAGTTTGTTCTCCATTCCTTTCCTAATAATACCTGGCATCCTATTTCTGTTATGGGCTGCTTCTGAGCACTTGCCTAATGTTTTCATAAAATTGTGTTAGAGCCCAAGTTTTCATTTCCCAACAAGTTATACCACTGCACTGTATATTTAAAGCAGGAATTGTTTTAACCTATGTGCATTACTTTGTGTTTATCTATATAGTATTGCATCTGACATTTTGTTATCCAGTGATAGTCACTCTTGAAAGCACTTACTGCTGTAATCCACAATTGGCTTTTGTGAATTCTTTCCTAAATCACTTGGTATCATCATGCGCTCCTCTCTCATGTGTCCAGAGGATATCATAAGCCCTCTCAAAGATCATGTCCAGGGGAAACTTACTCTTAAAATGAAAGTAGAAAATGTTTCCCACTCTCTGTTTCCTAACTCCAGCTGGTTCTTTAACAGTTGAAGAAATTGCTGTGCAAAATCTTTAAAATTTTAATTATCCTGAAACATTTTTTTTCTTAATCAAAATTAAGTAAGTTAATTCACTTGAGGTTGGAGCAGTATTGTATGTTAAAGAATTAAGCAGAGTTACAGAGTCTTTTTAAATGATCATTTATTTTGGGTGTTTAAATATTTTATATTCCGTTTAAATTTTATATTCAATTTAATTTTCCAACTGCTTTTTAGTATAACAAAATCTGCATTATTTTGCTCTTACATTTTGGATGTTGTCCCACATTCACTAGGAGTGTTACATAAGGGCACAGTTCACTGCCAAACAGGAATAAAACATGCATTGCTTTTATATAGACTATCTTAATTCAAACTACAGTAGTCAAGTTTGCTACCTCAGGCAAAACTCCCTCATTCAGACAGAAGTAAAATTAACATTCAGGTATTCAGATGTCTTTGTTTCATTCTCTATTTGTTTCATTCCTATTCCACCATATGTTATTACTCCAACGCAGACTGTTTTCTCCTTTCAAGAAATTCCTATCATACTTCTTAAAATAACATAGATCCTCCCTTCTTTTCCAAGTTTCCATAACCAGATCTGGCAGTTTTACCAAGAGGCTACTTGCCTACTTCATAAGAAAGGAAACAAAAAGAAATCAGATTTACTAAGAAATACAACAGATAATAGCAGATTAATAGAGTTTAAAAGGAAAATGCCCGTTTGTAGACTGCAGATAAGAAACAGTAAAAACTTCTTCATCCATTTCAAATGGCAATACAGCAGCACAACAATTTCTGGAAATACTATTACCTTAACTTAAAAGTAGTTTAAAGACTTCTGTGATAATGGTTCATCCTCTGTGTTATATACATTTTCAAGATGGAAGGTAATACAAGTTAAATATTAGAAATGTCAAGATTTTTGCAGAGGTAAAAAAGATTGCAGAAGCTTTAGGGCTTTTAGCTCATTGCAAGATACCATTTGAAGTTTGATAAAGGTGAATAAAAATCTAGGGCTTCAAATAATTTTATTTTTTTTTTATGTCATGAAACAGTAAGGGGGAAAATGTATTCATTGGGCCTAGCTCACAGTGTAATGAAAAGATTTCCATTGATTTATATGGAAAATGAATCAGGCAACTAGTAAGAGCCTACATGTATTTCAGCTTCACTCTTCAGATGTGCTGCATTTATTCATAGGATACACGCTAAATTCTTAGAATCATTCCACGGACATCCAAAAGAAGAGCTGGGGGAATAACAGCATCCTGCAAGGTAGTAAATTTCTGACAAAAAATCTTTAAACAATTAATTGATTGAAAATGTTGTTTAATTTTTTGAGCAATATTACAGATTTACTGGTGGAGAAGGGTAGAATTAACTAACATTGGCATCAAGCTAGTATGAAATCAGAATAATTTAAAAGCCAAGATTCCTGACACTTGCTGTGATTTCCAGTGTGATAGCCTGACTTGCTTAAGATAACAAGGTCCTCAAAGTCAAATATGTGTTTACTGATCTTTAATAGGGCTATGAATTCTACTGTTTGTACATTTAGTGATATGTTTAATCAATTAGCTGATTAAGATTGTGTACTGATATTAAACATACAAGGCTAATTCTATGTAATAGGACTTAAAAAAAGATCAGTGTATTTTTTTTTTTTTTTAATTTTTAAATAGCATAATTATATGGAAATTATTGGGAAATTATTTTAAACTATAAAAACATAAAAAATAGAGAGATGAGGTCTTAAAGCTAAGAGGACATTGTTTGAAGTAAAAAAACCCCAACCTAAACAGAATGACAGACTGATCTGAATATGATATGAATACCTATGACTGTATACACAACTCTATTCTTACTTTTGATAACTAACTTCTATGAAAGACACAGTGTCTAAGCGCATTGGATGCATATGGCACCAACGATACTTTCTGGATAGTCATAGAATCATAGAATCGTAGAATCATAGAATAGTCAGTATTGGAAAGGACCTCAAGATAATCTAGCTCCAGCCCCCCTACCAAGGACAGGGACACCTCCCACTAAACCATGCCACCCAAGGCTCTGTCCAACCCAGCCTTGAATACCACCAGGGATGGAGCATTCACAACTTCCTGGGGCAACCCATTCCAGTGCCTCATCACCCTTACACTAAAGAATTTCTTCCTCAGATCCAATCTAAACTTCCCATGTTTCAGTTTGAACTCGTTACCCCTTGTCCTCTCAAGGCAGACCCTCATGAAGAGACTTTCCCCAGGATCCCTATAACCGCCCCTTCAGATATTGGAAGGCTGCTATGAGGTCTTCACGCTGCCTTCTCTTCTCCAGGCTGAACAACCACAACTTTCTCATCCTATCTTTAGATAGGAAGTGCTCCAGTCCTCTGATCATCCTTGTGGCCCTCCTCTGCACTTGTTCCAACAGTTCCATGTGCTTTTTTATGTTGACGACACTAGACCTGCACACAATACTCCCAAGTGAGGTCTCACGAGAGCAGAGTAGAGGGGCAAGATCACCTCCCTCATTCTGCTGGTCACACTCCTTTTGATGCAGCCCAGGATACAGTTGGCTTTCTGGGCTGCAAGAGTACACTGCCAGCTCATGTTCATTTTCTCATCAACCAACATCCCCAAGTACTTCTCTACAGGGCTGCTCTGAATCTCTTGTCTGCCCAACCTGTAGCTGTTCTGGGATTGCTCTGACCCAGGTAAAGGACCTTGCACTTGTCACAGTTAAACTTCATCAGGTTGGCTTCAGCCCACCTCACAAGCATGTCAAGGTCCCTCTGGATGGCATTCCTTCCCTCCAACGTATCAACCGAGCCAAAGAGCTTGGTGTCATCAACAAACTTGCTGAGGTCTCACTCACTCCCACTGTCCATGTCACTGACAAAGATGTTGAACAAGATCAGTCCCAACAATGATCCTGGAGGGACACCACTCGTTACCTGTCTCCAGCTGGACATTGAGCCATTGAGCACAGCTGTTCATGTGTGGTCATCCTGCCGGTTCTTTTTTTAGGTGGTCCACCTATCAAATTCATGTCTCTCCAACTTAGAGACAAGGATGTCATGTGAGACAGTGTCAAATGCTTTGCACAAGTCCAGGTAGGTGAGATCAACTGCTCTACCCCTCAGTGGTCCATCAGTTCCGTAGCCCCATCATAGAAGGCCACCAGATTAGTCAGGCAGAATTTCCCTTAGTGAGGCCATGCTGGCTGTCACCTTGTTGTTTTTCATGTGCCTCAGCATGCCTTCCAGGAGAATCTGCTCCAAGATTTTGCCAGGCACAGAGGTGA
>JASSUY010043374.1:0-30721 GCA_032466535.1 Forpus xanthops | reverse complement strand
AGGTCTCCACGCAGCCTTCTCTTCTCCAGGCTGAACAGCCCCAACTCTCTCATCCTGTCTTCATAGGGGAGGTGCTTGGCTGAGATCTGTATATAAACTTGAAGTATGGTAAAGAAACATGTTCAGTTTTTCACTTGCAGATAACTACATTTTTTTCTTTTATAAAATGAAATATATCGAGTAGAGGAACCATCAAGGAAATTCAACATTTTAATTGAGACTAAACTCAGTTCACAAGTTTTGCCACCCATACAACACCTGTCTCCTTGAGATCAGTGCCCTCTGGCAATATGCTGGCATGCAATCAAAATTCTCTTTTACTTCTATAATTTCCTTTAAAAATATGAATTCTGGCATTTAATATTTTTTTCTGATTACTCATAAATCTTTATTTATTCTTAATCAGCTTCAGAAGTTAGAACATTTTATGTACAATTTTCTCTCTTACTTCAATTAAAAAGATTCAATACACCCTTCCATTCTCTTTCTCCTATTTGCTTCTCCAATTAGTCTGCCCCTCATCTTTTTTTATTAAGCTTTGCTTTATTTCTGAGACTGAATTCACAAGCTTAGCAAATGGTGAGGGTGCCTGTTGTTTCAGTTCCTGAATTTCTCTCCTAAATTAACTGGCATCCTGCTGGGGTGAATCACAGCCTCTTTTTCCTGTTGTTGTTAGGTTGTTCATTCTTGGTGTTTGCTCACCAGTGATGTTGTTTTCTCAATTATATTGATGTTTCTGTTTTCCTTGGTGAATACCCCCTTTAAATAAAAAATAGGGGCTGATTTTTAAGGATTATACACAGGTCAGGCACTTATACGTCTCTGGTCCTTGAAGTTTTACTGGATACATTCAGTGCTGTATCAAGTCACATAAACCTGATATGTCTGTAGAAAGGAATGTGAGTCTCCTTCCACCTGATCCTTGTTTACTTCTTAATGATTGAAGATCACATTTTTTGCATCACATACCCATGTTACCCCAAAGATATATTTGAATTCCAGCATCTGAAACAGACTTGATTCAATCCCGCTGTGCAATTATTGTAATACTACTTAGTGTAATATCATGACTGCACAGTCTTATGTTGCAGCAAACATGTAGGAAACTCATTTAAACACAAAGCTCAGTCATGGATCTCCTATCCTGCCCCTCAGATGCCAGCAGGGAATAATTCTCATGACAACTGGGGTGCAAAGAGCCGCCAAAAGAGCTTCTGACTTCTGCTGATGTCTAAGCAGTATTTGTTCTCCTTTGCAGAAGGAAGGTAGGGGACCATGATAAATATTACCTGCTGTATTAATCACCCAAACAGGAAGGTCTGCCTGAAAAAATGAATTTGCCGCCAACTGTGCCTATCATCTGCTCCAGTTAAAAACACATGGGAGAAAGGATTCCTAGAATTTCCTAAAAATTCATATGTAGACTAGATTACAGTGTAAAGAGGGAATAACAAGATCCACAAGTTTTCTTAGCCAAGTTGCTTTAATAAGAGAGAAAGAAAAGCAAGTCACCACCTCTCACTTTTCAAAGTCACAGAAGCATGTACCAGATTTATTTTTCTATCCTCATAGTTGTTCCTTGTCATTGCTTCCTCTTACCTCTTCAGAGCTAAGAAATTACTGGGCCAAATTGCTTTAATCAGAAATGGGTTGCAGTACCTTTTTCAATCTGCCATTCCTTTCCTTCATTCATCTGCTCACTGGTTCAACTTCTTCCCCAGAGCCAGTCAGGAAATATTGCCTCATAACTGATCTTTCATGGAGTAGCCATCACTTGTTTAAAAGATGCTTCCTGATATATGCTCATTTTGCATGTAGAGGGTTTGCAAGATGTAACTGCTGAAAAAGAAACTGACTTGGAACAGAGGTTGCTGGGCCTGGATTCCCCAACCTACAGGAGAATGAGTCCATCCAAAATGTTTTGGGATTTGATTTTTTTTTCCTGAAGCAGTGCAGGAAAACATAATTTAAAAATATATATTAAAAAAAGTTAATGTGGAATAAAGAAAATAATCACTCTGAAAGAAAAATATGAGGAGTTTCCCCTGACTATAGTGCAGATGTGCCCCAACCAACATAACAGGCAGACAAGCTTGTGTCTGCCTGTTATGCAAGAATGGCCTATCCATGCACTGGTCATGCACTGTTCACTACAGTATCGAAAGATATAATCTATAATGTAAGTAAAATGTTTGTAACATAAAGATTCCATTTTCTGTTCAAGCTCAGTTTTTCCACTTGCTCAAACCTCAAATCAGGCTGCAGGTTATATTCTGCATTTGAAGTGGTACAAACAAGTTTGTTGAATGTCATAATTTTCCTTTGCCCACAGGAGTAGCTGGTGTTCCGACGCATGCTGTAGTGAATTCTTCCCTCTATGAGCATGGAGGCTGCTCCTTCCTTCCAGGTCTTCTCATCATGCTACAGTCACACTGTTGTCTGCTTCTTCAAATGCCCAGACAATTGCCACATCAGAGAAAAGAAGATAGATTTCTGACTAACAGGTACTGTGACAGCGTAATTATCTCATGGCAGGAAACCTTATTTTCTTATTATTCAAACAAATATAAAGCCATAGAAAAGCAAAAACCTGCTAAGAAGAAAACCTGAGGTTCTGTTTTCTGCAAAAAGGGTATAGAGACCCTAGAGAAGGATCATTCCTCCTGAGTTATTTAACCTCAATTATCTCAAGAGACTAAAACATTCTTGGTCTTTGGTCATGGACCTATTTAGTCAACCAGGAGAAATTTCTGATCTTCCTTAAATTGCGTGTGACCCTGAAGTCAGTCCAGATAACCTAATTTCTTGTACCTCCTATCTTGGGGCCCCTCCCCGGTAAGACTGAACTCTTTATATTAGTTTAATGTAGACCCCAAACTATGATCAGACTAGATCTAATATGAAAAGCATATTTAGAGCATCCCTAGGACATGCTGCTTGCAGTTCTTTCAGGGACAAGGTCAAAAGAAGAGAGGGACTTTGTTACCCTTTTTGCAGTAACCTAATGGTTAAAACACCTACCAAGCAAATAGGAAACCTAATTACACAGCAGCACTTCCCAGATGAGAAGGATACTGAAGAAAGAGGCTTTGAAACACAATTGTTGAATGGCCAGGAGTACAAAATTCACAGGAACAGTTAATGAGCAAATTAAATGGAGGATAGATCAGGTATCTTGTATCTCTTGCAGAATATTTATTGATACTTTTTCCAATGTATATGTAATTCAAAATGCATAAACTTCCCTTTCCTATGGAATCAGATGAAAAGATGCTAAACAGAATTGCTCTCATAACTTCTACAGCATTCGACAATGAAGGAAGGAGTAAAAGTAACAGTTCGAAATGTGCGTCTATTGTGAATTCAGAAGACTTTTTCTTTCTAAGAAGGAACAAACAACAGGCAATGTATTTATTTTGCTGCTATTTTAACAAAGTAAAGCAAATGCAGAAGACAAAAGTGGATACTATTGAGACAAGCATTCTTTTTCAGATATTTTCTGTAAGAAAACTTTAAAAAATAAATTAAAAATTACAGTAATAAAAATTTGAAAACTAAAAATCCTTGATACATTTTTAGGCATGCTGTTCAGATACTACAAACTCTCACTGGGATATATAATTTGGTAGTATTTCAAGGATAAAGCTGAAGAATAGAAGAACACAAATATTTTTCAAATCCTCTCTCTTGTATTTTCAACTTGATAAATAAATTAACAAACATTCCATGCATAAGTTATTCTTTTTCAAGGCAAAAATAAAATAAAACTATCTGCAAAGAGCAATATTTTCGTTAGTAGAGCAATGACAGAAAGCATTACATTAAAGGGATGCAATGTGATCAACTTGAAACAGCCCTCTTGGGAACAGAATAGGCCAGTGTACATTCATAGATGAAAAGTTGGGAAAACATCAGAGACTGCTCAATGTGAGCTTTCAACAGCAAAGCTGTGCCCCTCCAAGGTATAATGGAGCTCTTCGTCGCACTGTATGTTCTTTTCTGTAAGCCAAAATTCTATTCACATCACTGAAATTTCTCACAAATGAGACTAAAACAAACACACATGGTCCACAGATCTCATCAAGGAGTTTGGCTCCACACTTAAAAAACCCAGAAAGTATATACATTTATATGTACAAGATAAAAAAAGACCTCTGTTATTTCTGCCTGTTGCATTCTAAATGCATGCTTTAAATTGCTAAAGAATATACATGTTCTGAATTGCTGAGGAACACATTTTCAGACACTAATGATAGTAAGCTGTCTGGTTAGAAGCCAGGATAATTAACTTAGAAGGCATAGAAGTATATTGCTAACAGACAAAGTAAATGACAGGTCACAAGACCTGTAGCAAAAATGCATGTTAAATTTTCAAATCTAAAAATTGTGCTAGAAAGCCATGCACTTCTCATGTTTCATAATACCCAGGTTATAGTGAAGATAAATAATGAAATATAAAAGAGGACATTTTTGAAATAATTTACATAGTACTCCCATGATAAGTGAAGATCAAGAGGAATAATTAATCATCCTTTCTAAGCCAAAAGAGATAGGACCAGCCACAAAGACATGCAGGAATAATAAGGAAATAAGTCTAGCTTGTTTTTCAGGAAATTAACAGTATACTTAGAGAAAATGCTGCTTTTAGTCAGAGAAATGCATGAATATTAATAATTAAAACATAATAATCACTCTCATTGGCATAAAGGAAGCCCCAGTTATTAATAAACCTATAGTAAATAAATCTCCCTGTAACATTTGTTTAGACAGTCTCACCTTCTCGTTAAGGTAGCTGTTATACCCATGGAACCCCAGAATGACAGTAGCTGAGAGAGGCTGTGGAGGGATGCAGCTCATCAGCCCCCAGACCTATTCTTATACATCTCCTTATCACATATCAAACTTGTGAAAGGTTTTCATGGGACTGGAAAGGAAAGTTGTCCATGCTTCCTTAAACTGAACGCTGAGTATTTTGGAAGGCCTGAGGATATCTGGGAGTCACAAGCCTAGAGAGATTGAGCAGTGGGGACTCCACCTCTGTGGGTAATTTGCTATAGTAGGTCATTTTGGCCAAGATTTGTGAATCTTAAAGCATCCAATTCACTGGGGTTTGCATGTCCAGTTCCAATAGAAAACAACAAAACTTCAACATCTAATGTTTGCTGAGATCTTAATGCCTTTTCAACCACTCAAACTGTATACGGAACCAAAAGCCCTGCATGAGAGAGGTAGTGTCTCAAGAAGCAAGCTTAGACAAATTCCTTTCATATTAGAAGGATCCTAAGGCCTATTGCTTGTATAACACTGGGTTCCTTCACAGGAATAAATGCTAATGAAATATAACATATTTTCCCACAGACAAAAAGTTGCCTGCAAACACACATTAAAGGGAACAAGGTACACCAACATTGTATCTACGAAATACCATAAAGCAAATGAATGCAAAAGCCAAAAGCTATCCGCATGTAAAGATACATTATGGCTCTTCTTCATATTATGGATGCCATTATCCCATCTTCCTGTGACGTTACAGCTGCCTTCTCATCTCCTCTAGAGTCCCCCAGTTGTTTCGCAGAATCTGCTGGTGATATTGGAGTGTCTCAGAACAGTCATCATACATTTATTTTGACTTTTTCTTATATCCTAGACTGCCTGTTTGATATTTTTTACTTGCAGCTTCAACCACAGACATAGAGTTTTCATCTGCAACACTGAGTCAAAAGTAATTAAAGAAATTTGTCTGAAAAACAAATAAATTATGGTTGTCTAAAAAAAGACTTTGAGAATAATTTTTGCCAATATTTTTTTATCACTGTTTTACTTAAATAATTTTTTCCTAGCTCTTGGCACTAACAGAAGGACTACCTTTTATGCTTGTTTCAAATGAAATTCAAAGGATAAGAACGATATGCTTCAGATCACTTCAGATGATTGGCTGCAGTGAATTCTCACTAAATAAATGGCAGAGTTTTGACCAGTATATCCCTTGAAACATCATATCTTCCCTATTTCTAAGCTATTTATGATTGGTTATACAACAAATGAAAAAAAAGGATAAACAGTTCTTATTTTAAATCCAGAATACATTAGCTTGTCAGAGGTCTATTGTGATAGACAAATGATGCTTTGGATATTTTTCTCACAAATAAATCTATATGACAGCATAGATACCAACAGAGATGAAGTGGGTTAAACTGCAACATAATTCAGAAAGAGGATAAGCATTAAGAACTTTCTATTTGAGGTGCTTTAATTGCTGCTTTGGTTAGTATATTGAACTGTCAGATTAGTTTATTGAAGGTGACAAATATATTACATTCCTCCAAGAATCAATTTGGACTCCCTAACATATTTTAAATGAACTTTCCCCTTTAGTAAAATTTTCACTTAATTATTCAGTACTCATTTAAGATAAAAATATATCTTATACTAGGGAATGCTTATTGGATTTTTTTTTTGTGTGTTTATTTTAAACCTACTACAAAACCAAAACCATTTCCACAACTCTAAATTTTTAATCATATCAGGATACAAACTCCTGCCATAGTAGATGTATTTGCAAAATCCAAAGCTATTATTTGCCGACCAATTATTAAAGTTGATTATTCTATTCCTCAGTTGACAAAAGATAAGATAGATGGTGATATTAAAAGATATCTGGAATTATGGATATCCCTATAAAAAGCTATTATAAACTAGAATAATTTTTACTATCAATTCCAGTTTGGTTTATAACAGAGAATAATTCTGATATAGATCTTGAATCTTTTTCTGTAAGAATAGTCCCTAATTCAATATTTTTCTCGGCATATATAATGTGATCACTCAAAAGCTTTAGCTTAGTGCTGCTACCAATTTATCATTAGCACTTCATTATTAATAATGGAAAGATATTGCCTCTCTTGCAACCTGGAACTGCTATGAAATACTTTGATCACCACTTGCAAGAAAGGCAGCCAAAATCTTACTGTACAACCTTCTCCTAATGAAGTAGGTAGGTACATATTTGCAATTGGAAGTGTTTGGTCTTAAGGACAAGAGTAGCCTTTCTTTATTAAAGATATTTAATAAACCATTAAATGCTTAAATCGTAAATGAATGTTTGCAGTGTCTCTGTGGGCATCATTTAAAAGTGCCCCAAGAAACTTTAGCAATTCATATACTATTTTTTTTAAACAAAATTAAAAGGTCTTTCATTACTAAGCAGTTATCTATGAAAGTAATATATTTTCGTTTAGTACTATACACTGTCATTTCCAAAATGCCTGCTTAGGGACTAAGGTCTTTCTTATGTAGAGGACATGTATAAAAATTATAAAAGACAAACTGGATAAAAATTGTGTCTTTCAGTATAATCTCTCTTCTTACCAATGGACCTTCTTTTGTGTGATGAATATGATGATGATGATGAATGTGATGATGAATATTGATGTATGCAAACAGAACGAGCATAAGCTAAAGACACTAATGCCTCCAACTATGTTTCTAGCACACACAGGTAAAGGATGCTGTTCAAACACATCTATCATTCATCCTCATTTATGGTGGATTTCGAATGAACATGAGAAACTAATTTTCAAATTTTCAAAGCTGACTATGGAAAAGGTACTTCTACACTAAGAACAGCATTGTGTGATGACAATGTGTAAGAACACTGCGTGCTGACAAGCATGCTCAGACTTTTCCATACAGTTTAGTTGTGATTCATCAGAGATTTGTTCATTAGGATAGTGTGTTTGTTTCCAGCTCGGTATGTATACTGGTATGTCTTTTCCCTATGTTTCTTCTAACTGGATTAATAGATGGCATACCTGCAGAATGAACATTCGCAACTTAAATATATCAACACTCTACCCTTGCAGCAAAGTCTTGCTGCATACTGGGTTGTGTTACCCAGCAGGTCCAGGGAAGTGATCCTTTCCCGCTCTTCAGTACAGGTGAGACCACTTCTGAACTGCTGTGTTCAGTTTTAGCTTCACCAGTACAAAACAGACATCAACATACCGGAGTCCAGCAAAGGGCATCAAGCTGGTAAAGGATCTGTACTTCTTCAGCATTAGGAGAAGGCTTCATGTAGGCATCGTAGTGCTGTCTGCAGCCACCTAATGAGAATATATAGAAAAGGCAAACACGAGCTCTTCTGGAAGGTACATAACAACTTAGATGAGAGACAACAGGCACAAACTGGAACAAGAAAATCCCAACTAGGTAGCAGAATGTAACTGTGCTTCACCACTTCATTAGTGAGTGATCAAACACTAGAACTTGCTGCACAAAGATATTAAGGAGCTCCATCCCTGGGGATATCAGAACTAGACTGGACACAGTTTTGAGCAACCTGATGTGGCTGGCCCTGCTTTGCTCAGGGGCTTGACTAGACAACCCACAGAGATACCTTCTGGCTTACTCTGTGAGTCTATGAATTGCAGACAGCTGCATGCCGCATTCGTATATGCACAGAAGAGGACTCAGTCATGTTGTCACAGTTCTGTAAATGTTTTTAAACAGCTTCTGGACTGGAGCTGGCACACATCCTTTGGACAGTGAGCCCTGGGGGTGCAGAGAAAGGGCATAGCTAGCAGGGAGCTGTCTGCCCACGGCTGCAGGACAGCTGCTGCAGGGAACAAAGTACCGGCTGTGATCTTGGTTAAGAGGTAAAAAGCATCCCTTCTACTTTCAAACATTATCTGCGATGAAAAAGACATCATCCTTTTTCTAGTCAACTGGTTTAATACTCCTGTGAAGTGTTACCAGACCTCGCTAAGCTACTTTATAGGGTAGGTTCTTAGTCCCTACCTCTGCTCTTCATGTGGTATCTGCACATTTCACTTTCCTATTACTCTGTGTTTGATCACCAGCTTCATCTCTCTTTCAGAAAAGGATTTTTCTTTCTTGGATCAGATGAATGTTACCTATAACATCAGCTGCCTGACATGAAACTGAAGTTCCTCTACAGTCAGCAGAGAGAAAAAGGTCCCTCCAGACGGTGAGTCATCCCTACTTTTCTCAGAAACAACACTGGTAAATTTCTTAGCATGTACAAATCTCAGAGATGTACTCTTTGTGCACTATTTATGTCTTTAGCTGTCTCCATTTGTAAAGCTTTCAGTAAGACACAGAACAGAAAAACACAGAGGTTTTTTGGTTTTTTTTTTGAACAATTTTGTGTAATTTAGTTAGTGGAACATGCAGAAGGTAGCACTAAGAGCAAGGAAAAGAAAGGGTCTTTACAAGAACTGGTTTCATAGATAAAAGGGTTTGGGAAAACAGCTATATGAAGTAATTTGATCTTTGAAACAAGTTACAGTTTTGTAAATGAGAACACCTTATACAAGTATGCCCTTACAAAAGGTATAATATTTATGTAATACTCCATCAAAGAAATCATACCCAGGAACCCAACTTAAAAAAAAAAAAGAAAAAGAACTCTTCTTTTTGATCATTTTCAAAAACCTAGCACCACTATCAGAAGTTTTCACAATTGTGACAGTGTCATTTTACCAGTACTACAAGGAAAGGCTGCGCAGTGGCATGAAGAGCCTTTTAGAATGACTGAGTACGGAACCTCTCTTGGCTAAAGAAACCCACAGAGCTGTTGAAACAAAAGCAAGAGTTGAGACAAAAGCTGTAAATGGAAACTTTTATTGCTGCAAGATGAAGAAACCAAGCTGTAGAAGAAAAATCAGACCTCTCCATTTGAAGAATGCCAAAAAGGATGATTTCACATCATATTTGCTCTTTGCTATTTCACAGGTCTCCTGTTCTTCCTTCTGGTACCATTTCCAAAGAATCAATGTATGTCAAGTATTTCAGATCACTACCAGGAGCATGCCAACAGCCTGCAACTTCTGCCAAGCTGCATGACCAGGAACCCACTGATCCAGGAAGTGCTCCAGCAGCAGCGCTCCAGGCAGCTGACAAGCATCAACCCATACGGTAAGCATGTAGGGACAGACTGGAAAGAGAAACACTCATATCAGTGTCAGTGAAGTCACCAGGGTGCCTGGGCATAACAAAAGAGGCATGTTAGAAACTGTCCTGGCCAGACAAGTGTAAAGAAATTTCTTTGAGGGATGAGAGGAGACCAGACTCCTTTAGAGCTAGAGGACAAAAGGAGAATGTGCCTCTAAACTGGCTTTCCTCCTGTGAGAAAAAGCGAAGATAAACTCATTACCTTGCATATTCCTCAACACATCTGTAAATAAAAGATTACCATTAACACTTCATACCAGACATTATTTGTGTGTCAAAACTGTTTAAGGTATTATTTGATATCCTCTCTTTCAGAGAGCATGCAAGCAAGAAACAGTTGCCTTTGGTTTATTAAAGATGAACTACCACTACTGTAAAAGGCAGAATGTGAATACGCATGCACACCCTAAGAGCAAGGCAGGATGGATACCACCTTCACATTTACATATAAAGCTCAGTACACAGCCTTTCCTTTATATTAGCCTGTCAACATGGAGCCACAGTACATCTACACTGACATTTTCTGAGAGGTTTACTTGTGTGTTATTTGCCCATGATTGCACCACTGTAGGTACAGAATATTTCACTGTCTGCATGAAGCGTATTGACTTGGGAATTAGATTTAGGGACTCAACAGGGTATGAAAAAAAAAGAGTATAAGAAGCAAAGAACCTTATTTTTTAGTTAAATGAAAGACAGGGCAAGATTAACTAGAATTCAAGCACAGGAGGCAAAGGAAGAGTAAACTAGTAAGAGGAATGAGGATAAACGTCCTGTACTTAGCACCATAGCACTTCCAAGCTACAACTGGCTTAGAACTGAACTCTGGATCTCTGGGAACGCCAGGGAGATGTGCAGCCAGAGCTGTACTGGACCTGATGGAGATATCACCTTCAAATTACTTAATTTAGTCCTCAGCTGACAGCGAGCAAGTAAACTACATATATCGCAGTCATTCTTCTACAGAAGCCATTAACAGGTATGTCATCAATGTCAAGGGATGTAGCACACTGCAGCTATTGAGCAGATAATGCTTACAAGCAGTCCTCCTTTCCCCTTTTGAACTGTTGTACGTGAGGCACCTAGAGCTGATGCTGGACTGGTACTGGAAGGCAGTGCTGTGCTATATATGCCATTGGTATCTCAGGTATAGAAATTCTGACCACACTGAGAGTTGTTGGAACCCTTTTGTGCCCCACCAACCCCTACTTCCCACCACACAACCTAAATCCAGAATTACCTTACTGGGCAAAGTAGTTCTCAAAAGAGCAGGAAATGGCTGCGGGCTGTGATGTGTAAGCAGCATGGAGAAGGGAAACAGAACTAGTTCTTTGTGTTGATACTTAAAATACTGTTTCACATCCACCACAAATAAAATAGGAGAAAAGAGGAAGAAAAACTTTGTTCAAGCTTGTCTTTTATAATGCTTATGTCCTCAAACAAAGGCTATTCTTTTATGCTCTGTGCTCAGAGGCTCTCAGCTACTAACTCAACCAACATGATATTACCTTCAGAAGCCAAGTAAGAAGCAGTTCACTGCAGAAGACAGTTGTTGGATGGCTTTGTTGTCACTGCTGACTTGTTTTTGTTTTCCACACAGCACTTGATGAAGTGCATATTATTAGTGCCTGGGGTTCCTTGTGTCCTGCTCTGCACTGCTGCTCCTAGGAGCCATGTGCTCTCACTTTCAGTGGTGGAGCAGATGCAAGTATTTGCTCATTTTGATGAGCGCCAGCCTCTGTGCATTTATTTGGGTGTAGGAGGGCACAGGCTTGGGCAGCACCTGACAGGCTAAAAAGCTATTCAAAGCAAGCTTTTGAGAGGAAATAGTAGAGTGTTAGGAAGGCAGTTTGATGCTGTGGAACATGTCCCTCCGCAGATCTCTCCAGCTGCCTGTGTTACCTACAGGCAGGGTTACTGGCAGTCACACTGACACCCTGCATCAATATTTGATGTGGTTCAAGCTTCAGCCTAACCCTCATGGAGCCTTGGAGAAATTCTGGCAGAGCCAGACTCCACCACAGCTCTGAGCGGTTTTCCCTTTCTAAATAACCACCATCAGGCTGCTATTGTATTTCATGCCAAACGGCACTGCTGCAAACAAAATAAAATAATGGACTGTGACCCTGCCAAAAGCACAGCAGCCCATGTAACTGCTCAGCCCTCCCTTGCAGGGGTTTGTATCTGCCCTTCCCTCAGCTAAGCAGAAGGACCAAGGTACTTTGAAATCTGGCAACTGTGCAGCACCAGTAGAATTCTGGTTTCAATATACTTTTAAGGTGCCTGGCAGCAGGTTGGGAGCCAGCCAGATCTACCTCCCCTGTTACTGCCCACAGTCTGGTGCTCAGCTTTCCACCTGACCCTGCTGTCAGGCAGCCAGGAAAATGAGCTAGTAAGGCACACAACACAGCAGAGCACCAAAGGGCAACAGGCAAAATCACACACATTTCTCCTCAGCACCAGTTTGAGTCCGTGTAAAGTTCAGTACATGAAATCTCCTGGTGGTAGGGAACACTGCCCTCAAAGCTTGTGTTTGATGTGTAACACAATCGCCCTTGGCTCAAACTAGATGATTAGCTGTAGCAACAGAAAGTCTGCTGGAATTAGCTACCTTGAACCCATTTCCTTCATGGGGGTTTCAGGCCTGGAGCAAGGGAAGCTGAGACAGAGCCATTTCCAAGCTGCCTCTGATAGATGGTCTTGTGTGAAACCCTGTAGAAACCATCACCTGGCAGCAACAGACTGGTTCTCCTCAGAGGCACCAAATGTATCATATCAGGTGGCTCCAGCCCAAAGCATGGAAACTTGCTGCGACAGCACATCTGGATTCGTATTTTGGCAGGAAAGCGCAGGTTCTGGGAGAAATTAGCAATAATGGTGCTCGGCTTTAGAGCATTTGAATTGAACATGGACATTCAAACTGAATTAACAGTATAACCCTAGCTCAATAGGGACAAAATAATCTTTCCTAAAGCTACTCCCACTACCTGCCTTTTCTGTGCAAAGTATAATTCATCCTGCCTGTCATAAAATATTGTGCCTCAAGGCCACTTTCTATTCAGGTATCCTACTAGGTCTTCACTTCTACCAATATTTGAATGCGTCTCTCCAGTTTCCAACTATGTATCAATACCGTATTCTTCTGTATTACGTACCTAACTTCCACTATGTCCATTTCAAAAAATGTTTCTCGTTTTACACTGCCAAAAATACAAACACTTTTGCCTCAACTTTGGCAACCACCCTCCATGTATTGTGCACCTCAATCAGCGCTGAAATACAGATTGCTGTTCTGCTCGTAGCACAACCATCACAAAGTCCTGTGAAATCTGCCAGCTACAGACACCTACATAACCCTGCATGCTTGGAAGAGGCATATAGCCTTGGACGAGGAAAGTACTGAAAACCAGTGTTGCCTGTCCCTTGAAAAATCCCAATAATAAGCCACATGCTCAAGGAGCACTTATAGAAGGGCAAAGCACCAGCAGCTCCAATGGGCAATTCTGGCTCCTGGCCTGTGTTGCTTGTTTTATTGAAGTCTTTCACTATTGAAAGGGGCTGGTGAACCTGAGCCAGCATGCCAGCAAAAACAACCGAGCAGCTAATGCTTAATTAGCTGAATGAGAGAGCACTGCCAACTGTGCAGGGGTGGCCCAGCCCTTTGCCTCCACTGGGGCTCAGTGTCAGCCCTCATACTCATCTTGGAGCCCTTCTAGTTCACGACACAAAACTCATCCAATGTCATGACAAGGTGATTGCTATGGCAGCTCCAGTAAGTGAATTTTAGGCTGGTCACTATCTCAGATTTTGCTCAATCACACTGTCTGCTACCAATTCCAAGTAACATCTTGAGTGTGTGCAAAACAGTGTGACTGCAAGCACAGGAGGAATAAAAGTCTTGCAACTATTGCCAGAAACAAAGCTTTCAGAAATATGGCAAATATAATATGGACAAATGAAGGTTGTTTCTGAATACTTAAACAATTATACAATTGCAAAGATACTGTCAAAGAAAGATCCAGAAACGAATTTAATTCTCAGAGTGATCAGAACCTCTGTATTAAAAGGCAATATGCAGCTGCTAAAAAGACAATTAGATCATGAACATTAACCCTCAGGTACATCTGTATTCAAAGCAAAAACAAATATCACATACACAACTGCAAAACAGCCAACTAACAGCTTACCAAAATAAGAGAAATATGTGAAAAGTAAAAAACAAACAAGCAAACAAAGCCCAAAACAAAACAAAAAAATTAAAAAAAATAAAAAGAATGTAATGGTAAATTTCTTGGCACAAAATCTAATGACTTTACACCTTCTTGGTTCCCAGCTCCCCCCCCGTTAAAACCACATTTCCTTATATTAGGTCTCTAAGTTTCTCTTTAACTCGTGCAATTGCAAGGATAATTTGAGCAGGACTTGAAAACCCTGAAGTATCCAGGAGAAAAAGCTTCGTCCAAAATTTTGCCACACCTGGTCACAATAATCCAGATGGCACCAAGAATTCAGCTTGTGCAGGAGGCATAGGTTTTTAATGTTTACCACTTTTATCTCTTGTTGAACTTCCAAATTATGTTTTAGCATATATATTTTTAGGCTCTTTAAGTTTTCAAGTTTTCCTGACAGAACTGGTCACTTGGTCATGCTGAGTTCTTTTATGCAATTGCTCTTTGTTTTATTGTTTCTTAGTACTTTTAGTCAAGTCACTTCATCATCACAGAAGGCAATTAATGAGTGGGACTGTAGTTTATAGCTCACAGATGCAATTGAAAGCCATTTCTAGATTTTTATTACCAGTCAATTTAAGTAACTCAACTAACTCTACAGCAATGATTCCAGCAAAGGTTTTTGTAGGCAGGCAAAACCTGACTTGTTTGTTCCAACTCCTCAGGTTGTGTTCACCTTTTTAGGAACTATTCCCAGCTTTCTGTTTGCATTTCCCCACTTGTGAGTGGCGTTCAACTTGTATGACATTGCGAACCTTGTATGACATTCTCAGAAAGTGGCTTATGAGTGACAATAACAGATAGACCACGAATATTTACTGAGAAAATAGCGGACTACATTTTAGAAAGGCTCTGCTCCTCTATTGGTCTGCAAGGACCGCAGCCAGAATTTTAGCATCCTTACCTGGTGTGGATTTATATTTCCTTGCAGAATGCTGAAGGAAGACAGAGATTTTCCTAGGGACATAAGAAATCTGGAGGTTTTGGTTTTGTTTCAAGGGGGTTTAGCTTATCCTACAGGTACAGACAACGGTATTCTAGAAGTGTCCACTGAGGTATCTACTAAGGATAGGTGAAAGTTTTCCAAAAAAAATTTATTTCAAAAAAACGAAGTTTTCATCTAAAAATGAAATTTGTTTAATTTCTTGCTCCCATTCACAAAAAAAAAAAAAGTTAAGAAAACCTCACACTTTGAGATGAACAAGCAGCTTTCTGCATTGTTTCATTAAGGCTCAGTTCAATGCTAAACATATCCTGGTGAACAACTGGGACACCAGACATGTCCACCCTGCAGACAGGTTCACCCTCTAACTGGTGCTCTTATGTCAGCTATATTCAGCAGCTGTGTGAATCCCCCAGTGCATAGTGATTGCCAGTAAAGCAGAACAGTCATAATAAATGCAGTCTTGTGATGGAACAGGGCTCAGGGAAGGAAGCAACTTCTTGAAGATGCTGAAATGCAGGTTTTATAGCATTAAACCACAGGTCAACACCGAGATCACCTGAAAAAAAAGCTTTGAGCAAGTTTAAGCATCCGAATGTATTGGCTAAGTTAGGTGGCTGACCTAGTTCACTGTAGTTTCTCAAAACAGAAAAGATTACAAAATAAAAGATATTTTCAGCAACGTCTCATCCAGAATTTTACAGTCAGTACATATATGTTAGTTGTAAATGAAGCATTAAATTCAGCTCTTTCAATAAGCATCAGAATACATCACTGCTTGTATACCACCCACCTAAAGGATCTTTCTACTGCTGGTCCTCAGCTGAGCTGCATCAAGATACTAAAGAACTCTATGTGCAAATTAAGGTCTTATTTCCACACAAATTCTGCAGGGTTGACTTTTGAACCCTTGGAAATAACAATCGAAAGCCTAGCTCTGAACCTTTTAAAATACACTGCCTTATAACATTCATATTTTGCAGTAAACATTGCATATGCAACAGCCTTACAATAAAAATTTCATAATAACAATTTTCTACCAGTCCAGACATAAACTGAAAAGAGACACATGGGCTGGATTACATTGAGAACAAAGTCTGTCAGTATTTCAGCTTTACTGAATTGAGTCATAAACCTCAAAATTATGGAGATTATTGTAAATCTTGCTACTGGATCTTTACACTGAGCTCTAAATAGTGCTGTTATAGTTAATATTACTTTTTGGGTTTTTTGGTGGGTTTTGCGTGTAGTTTGTTTTTGTTTCGTTTTTTTGGGGGGTTTGGTTTTTTTTTTTTTTGCTACAGACTGGTCAAAACAGCAGCAATACATCATTGAAAACTGAGGCTGAGAATAAATTTGATTGGAGTACACAGAGGGGGGCTAGAATCAGGTTATTAACCCTATGGACAAGTCTTCAGATATGTCAGAAACAGGCAAACATTTTTAAGCATTGTTTTAAAGACGTAGTTACAATAGCCACCACTCTTCTACTGAATCCAAATCAGAAAAAAACCCAGGCTGCTGCTGCTGCATGATTGCTGGATTGTGTTTTCTTCTGGCTTCAGTAGCTTTTCATCATTTAAAGTATTTGTTAATAGTTTAAGAAACGTAGTGATTTTTTTCCTTGGCATGATCCAAGTAAAAACTGCATGAGCTCTTTGGAAAGAAAAATACATGTTAGCTAGTAAGATCTCAAATAGAACATTTGGAAAGAGCAGAGAAATGTTGCATTAGGACCCTTTCTTAGCCAATGTTAAAAGAAAAAAAAATAATAGACTGGATTAATGAGGATTTACTAAGCTATAAATATTAGGCATCAGCCCATGTTTTACTTGGGAAATCAAGCATTTTCCTTTGTTTACAATTCTGCCTTCTCATTTACCTGAAATAACATCAGTAACAAACCACCAATCCCCATTGTTAATAGCTGACAGAAGTCTGTTTATGATCAGTGCCTTATTTTTTTCTATTTCTCTTTTCCTTTATTTTTTTTTTAAACTAAGACTTGAGGAACTTCTGTATTAGTTAAAGAATAAAACCCAATTTATTTCCGTGGCTTTCTTTGCTAGGATTTCTTTCCCTCAAATATTATGAAAAATGGCTTCTAGATATTCCGTTATTGCTTTATTTTCTTATGTGTCATATCACACTGGATTATGGGGGTATCACTCAAATTAAATTTATTCTTGAGAGATGCAATAGCTTTCAATCGAACCACGAGTACTTCTTGTACTTCTGCATCCTTCAGAAACAGGCCTATAATGCAAGATGAGTGAATGGGAATGAGTACAAACACTGTAAGACTACAGATCAAATCAACTAGGGAAGCACAGATTATCACTGCTGGATGCAAATAGTTACAGACTTAGAAAAACTATTTCAGTCAGCTGAATAATATTCAAACTAATGTGTGATCCCAGGAAAAAAACATGTCTGAAAATGCAGTTTTTCACAAATGTTCTTGTGATGAAATGATGCCTGCTTTCAAAATACAGATTCAAATGGCCTACATTCAGAAGTGCTTGAGTACTGGCTTATTGTTACTATACTAGGCATCAAGAATAATAAAAATTAGAAAATGATCCTTAGCAAAATATACATAACTTTCCTATTAGCTAATTTCCAAGATATTTCTGACTGGCTGCCTGTCACCCAACACAGGGAAAGATGGTAAGCAGGAATAGTGAAGAGGTGTGAAAAGCCAGAGTGCAGAATCCACACCAGGAGAGGAAACCTTTGTGATTAAAGTGTGCCTGCACATGGGATGAAACTCCTTCCACCAAACACCTAAATCACATGTGTTCAGGGTGCTTCCAAAATCAGGATGAATTTTAGAGCCATTCCTACCACTGACCCCAAGCCACTCTTGGATGAAGAAAGAAATCCTTAGATACTAAAAGCTTCTGGTACCACTGTCTTAGAATCCACTTCATCTAAATGCTTAACTCTTAAATTGAGAGGGCCCTTACTAATTAACATGCTCATCATTCATGAATTTGTCTCTGTTGGCCACACACATAGGACAAATTAAAGCAACTGAGAAAGTTCCAGCTGCAGGAACTGGGGAGAAATAATACACTTTGAAGTAGCTGCTTTCTAAAGTTGAGACAAGATAATTATGAAGACTCTGTCTGCTTTGAGGAAATGAAGGTGTTTTCAGAAAACTTTCCATCCCAAGATAATACTTAATTGCTCATCGAAACATATGCTCAGTGAGCCCATGTTAGACATTCTATAGTTTATGCTCAGACTCTGGATGGTCTTTCAATTGCTTGTAAAACTTGGCATTTTTATAGAGGCTGGACCATTATGAACCTTCAAATTTGTCCTCAGAAAAGATCAAGTGCCTTGCATCTAAAACATAATTAATTAAAGAAATTTTCATATTTTGATATAAAGCACAATATCTGCAAAATGAGAAATTTCAAAGCAATACACAAGATGCTCACAATCTACTGGGGCCCATTCTTTTAGTGCTGCTTTGTCGCACAGGAAGGTATCCACCAGTCCTTTAGACAAACCCAGTGGTTTTGGCTTGAGCCTAATGCCTGGTGGAGTACGTCATTCCTTTGTTATTCTCAGCTTGAAAAATTGTTTCTTAAATCCCTTTTTAATCTGTTGATATTCTATTTGCATCATCTGTGCTGGGCTGTGAAAACCAGTTGTGGATGGTGTTCTGTGCCAATTAAATTTTTATTGGCTTATATTGCATATTAGATTACTGCTTTTATAAGCTTTACTAATTTTTTTTTAGGTCTTTTTAGCCAAGAATCAATTTTCTTCCCCTGGAAAACAAAAAACAAACAAACAAAAGACAACAAAACCAACCAAACAAAATATCCCTAGACTGCACTAGCAACAAGCTTATAGATTTAAATATAAGTCAGCAAAAGATGAATTTTGAAAACAAAGTATTTATTATTTAGACAAGATGTGACCTAAAAATTTTACTAAGAATCGACACACTTATTCTTTAGAAAGGCTGTGATCCATATCCTTGGATCTACAAATTTTAGGAAGCTTACAGAAATTTGGATATATTAATTATTCTGTATGAATGAGTATGCTACAGAATTTGCTGAAAACTCACATTCATATGTAAAGTTAATAGAGGTACTCAGGAATGTAAATTTACTGATATACATCATTGGTTGCAGGCCAGGAAGATAATGCTAAATATTTCATTCCATATAATGACAACTTGCTCATCTGGCACATACTGTATAATTCAGAGCAGTATATCTGGGTTACTTTTGACAAGAAAAAAGGATTTGAACCATAATAAGTCTGGACAAAGTTAACAAGTATTACAAGAAGGCATAATTTCTGTTGCTCTGAATTTGGTGCTTGATTATATCATAAAAGAAACGCTGCATCAACAGAGACTTAGGTTTTTATCAAACTAGTTGCTCTAAAACCAAACACAAAGCACCTCTTTACAGTAAATCCTGCAGAATTCAGCAGGATGCACATGCAGTAAATTTCTGGAAGACAGAAATGGTATCTTACTATACATCTGAGGACCTACCAGTGCAAGAAAGCAGCCTATTAACAGAGTCTGCAGTAAAAAATATAAACACTAAAAAAGATTAAAAAAACCAATAGCTATATAAGTTGCTCATGAAGCAAAACAATTTAAATGAGAATTATTTCTCATTATATATTATTTTGTACAGAATATATAAAATATATATCTTTATATATGTATATAGAGACAGATATATATTCACTCTTTAAAATATCTTGTAGTAAGTTCTGTGTGCAAAGTCCAAAGCAATTCACTTTCTGCAAGGTTAACATTTTATACCTCAATTCATGGTGCCCATCTCTGAATTTAATGAGCAAAGCTCATGGAGCTAAAAATATCTCCTTTCATTGCTAATAATTTTAGTTAGCTAGCAGTCAAGCACCCTCAGTTTCCACTGCAGACAAAGGGTATGGGTATTCAGCACCTCCAGGAGGAGAACGTGAGGCCCGATTCTTCCTTAATGTGTGTATGTGTATGCATAATATGCACCATGCATGTAAAATACATACTTTACTGACTTTTCTCAAAGTTATGGATATTCAGTATGAAGTAATCAAATAATGCTTACACACTATTCAGTGTAAGGAATCAGATTTGTGTCTGTAAATTTATTAGCACAAGTAGGTTTTGTGCATGCCTCTGCTGATCTAAGAATGAACCCTTCGATTTTGCTATCAGTTGAATACAACATTTTTTTATGTCCCAGGAGAATGCTATATCAGTTTAGTTGAGTGTTGCTTTAAAGTGATGAGGGAAATCCAGTAGTTTTAACCTTTACTGTAACCCTCACTTAATTTCAACTGCCAGGGGTTAGGTGAAAGTAGAGATTATGAAGCATAAGAATGATCTTATAGTTTCTAATGATCTTACAGACTAAAGTGATATTGCTGTTCAGTGATCCAACTTTATCAGAACTTTAGAATTCTATCGGTTTGCAATACCCATTCTTTTTGTTCTTTTGGTGCACAGGCACAAATATTTCTGCAGTTTGTCATGGTTTTCAGGTGCAACTGAAAAACATCTGTAATGTACTGGTTTTGTAACCTTAGAAAACGGTTGCTGTTGGTAATATGTGCAATGTATGCCTGTTTAAAGATTCATTACTCAGTTTCATGTTTCTGCAAATGCTGTAAATTTTACTCACCAACCTGCAGACCAAATTCTGCCTCATAAGTAACACGTACACACAGTCAAGCAGCACGAGGCACAAAAAATAAGTCAGCTTTTTGTAGAATCAAAACATAATTCTGGATTCCAAGACTTAGGTTATGCTACACCATTCAACATTTTCCCTGATTTAAGCCACAATGATAATATTTGCCCACATGCAATACTTCCAGCACATTCATCACTCAACCCATCACTCAATGTATTTCTCAGTGAACTTTCATGATAAACAATATCTTTCCTTCCTTGTAATAATTCATTATTCACATTGTAAGCATAACACCTGCTGATCATAGAGAAATTACTACTACTGATCCATTTCATTCTACTTGTTTAAGAAATGTCAGAAGCAAACTTCAAATACAACTGATTAGAAAAAAGTTTTGCAAGAGTCACGAACAGCCTTGGAAACTCCAGCCAACTGTAAAGAGTAAAACATAATTTACTTGACTGGATAGCATTTCTGACAATGCTGGGTGTTTTATACTTAAATATCAACAGCTACAGTAATAGAAGATTTATTTTAACTAAATTAATAGGTAAATGTAGCAAAAGGCATTGAGAGCTAATCTTTTTCAATGCTCCAAAGGGAGTTGCAATGCACTGCACACTGGTCCAGGAAAGAGACAAAACAGTAATCACACTAGCTAGTAGTAACTTGTCTAGAAAATGCAAAAAACAGGCAGCACAAACCAATGCTAATTTAAAAACTTTGAGTTCAAGGGACTCATGGTTTTGTGCACATCCATGTTCAGAAGCTTTGCTGAGCCATGACCCCCGGGAAACATCTACAGGCACTGTTGGGAAGAGCAGCGCACACAGAGAACACCATCAAATGTCACTTCCAAGCTCTGCAGCCTTCCTGTGCGGATGCAAGCCAAAGGGGTATCAGAACTGGGTGTGTTTCTTCCTATTCTTACATTGCACTTTACTGCACAGACATACCTTATGCAGCATTTGACAAATCATCTCTGAGTTGCAATTCTCCATCCCTTGGGAACTGTTAGTATCCAAGGGTAAATGCAGTAAAGATAATGTCACAACTTAGATACCAGAACATACACATAGATATCTTTCATAGATTTGCATCTAGAGGACAGCTGTTGGTCTAAGTGAGGTTCTTTTCTTCTTTAAAACCCATCCATTGACCAGCGTTCTCCCCTTTTGATAATGCACAGGGAGTCTTATGCATTCCTTATGAGCAATTTTGAGCAAGACAGATCCCTAATCTCAGATGATCTCTTTATGGAGGCATGTGTCTTAGTCACAGTCAGTCTGTTCAGATAAGACACAGTACAGTCTCCAGGCTGCCAACACTGCCTGCAAGCCAAGCTTCATTTCAAAGGGTGAGTAGGATGCAAGTCAGGAGACAGTACAGCTTCTGCTTAAGAAAGCCTTTTCCCTTCCCCACCTTGCTTAGCATCTCAGTTGAGTCATGATGCTACGAGACTGTTTGACTTGCTCAAGATGCTCTTTCCTTACTTTGTACCTTTCAGCCAACAGGGTTGGAAGTGACCATAATTATTCCCCAGCCTTAGTGCTTCACACATTCAGGGCTGTGAATACTTTTCAACTGCTTATGAATATGTCATGCTTATTTACTCTAGAAAAGATTGCTAATTATAAACACAGTTTGTAAATATGTATTACATGCATAGGCATACTAAAGAAAGAGAGCACAAAAGCTCACGACCTTTAGGATAAAAATAATTTCTAGAAATGTGAACTACCATTTAAGCAACACTATCTTAATTCATTTAATTAAAAGATGCCCCATCCTTCGCAGTGCTCAAGGCCAGGCTGGATGGAGCTTTGAGCAACTTGGTCTAGTGGAAGTTGTCCCTGCCAATGGTAGAGGGTTTGGAACTAGATAATCATTAAGGTTCTTTCCAATGCAAATCTTTCTATGCTATGCTATGGTAAGAACAACTGACAACCACCTTAAACTCCAGTTCTGTCCCCTTTATAATTGCAGCTACAAGCCCTTCCCATTTCACAGTTGACAAGGGAGATTCTGGTGCCCTTAATCATTCTGACACAAGCACCTTTTGAATGCTCTTTCAAAATAAAAGGCTGGGACACCCACCACCCTCAGCAACATATCCCTCACAGTATCTGACTCCTCAGCAGCACAGAATCAGAATATTTAGGGTTGGAAAGGACCTTAAGATCATCAAGTTCCAACACCCCCACCATGGGCAGAGACACCTCACACAAAACCATGTCACCCAAGACTATGTCCAACGCAGCCTTGAACACCGTCAGCGATGGAGCATTCACAACTTCCCTGGGAAACCCATTCCAGTGCCTCACCACCCTTACAGTAAAGAATTTCTTCCTCAGATCCAATCTAAACTTCCCCTCTTTCAGTTTGAACCCAGAAAGAGAAGCAATCACCAACAGCCTTTTCTCTGTGAAGACCCCAGTTAAAGTCCTTACGGGTGGCCTGCAGTTCCTCAAAGGTTATGTCTGGACATCAGACAATGGGCAAGGCATCACAAGAGAACAGTAGAAATAATTCTGGAAGAAAAACAGAGGTCTAAGAATAAAGACTATTCAATAGAACACAGAAGGGAAGAAAATATTAATGAAATTTAAAGCAGATTTCTGGTGCATGAATTAGTCACAGTTTTACACAGATATATCATTGTAATTTGTGATGATAAAACCATTATCTCCATCTAAAAACCTACCCAAAAATAAATTAAAAAAAGAAAAAAGAAAAAGGTTTAATTCTTTTGTCTTATTCAGTCATGTAGATAGATGCCAGTAAAGACAAGAAGACACGATGAAGATCCAAGATGAACTATCCGTGATAAATAAGTTTCAGTGCAGAAGGTACCTGAAGAGGAAGAAGACCACAGGCTGATTTTTTTCACTTGGGCTTTCACCCAGAGTTAGCCGCTGCACTGCCCTCTGCACTGAGTCTGTCCTGTAGAAACTATTATATACTGTAAAAAACTTGCTCAAAACTCAGTGGTCCCAAGACACCTTAAATTCCTTTCCAATCCCAACTATTCCATGATTCTATGTAGTACAAGTCTTCATGCACCGCATAAGGAATGTCTTCATGCTCTTTTGGTATCCCAGAAAGAATGGGAATGCAGCTTTTCTCCTTACTGGTGACCACCTGTGTGTCCATTGCAGAAAACTAAGGAAGGAAAAGATGACATCTGTCAATATATTCAAGCATCTTGCTCAGATAAATAGGTTGAATGAAGTAGCATGTTCTCGCTTTTCCATAGCAGGGAGCAGCCAGTACTTTCTGCTTTTTTTACCAAACTCTGCCCCCGACAGGGCAGCCTGTACATGCAGAAACGTGGTTCCGTTCACCCCAGAAAATCCCTGTTCAATCTCATATTTATAAAATTCTCTCCACTGTCTCCTTCCTTCCATATGCCCAGTATCATCTCCTATTAAAGTTCTGCTTTACATAAATACACTGCTATGAGCAGCAGAATTTAGAAAGTGACTATAAAATCCCTCAAAGATTTTACTTCAGACAAAATCGTTAGCTTACTGAAAGTGTTAGAGGTGACCTCTGGCATAAAAAGTAATGTGGCAGTAAAGGGGTTAGTATCTAAAGATGCATTCAAATCCAATGCATGATAATAATTCAGAAATTGACAATCATTTTCCAAACCTCCTGTGCAGAATGCAGTTATTATTCCTGTGACTATCTCTTTAAGGAGGTAAGTTACAGAAGGATAAGATCTCTTGGGAGAAACTGTAATAAATCTTTACTGACTTGTCTTTTAAGCAGGAGGAAAAATCCATCTATGAAAAGGCTTCAAGGCAAAATGTTACCCAACTTTTTTAGATTCAAACTTTCTATTTATTAGAAGAGATGTAAAGTTGTCTCCGGGTGCTTGATATTCCTTGTTCTAAGCAGTGGAAGTAGTGATGCTACTCCAGGGGAAACATCTTCCACTCTGGTATTGTCGATCTTAAAATGTAGCGTAGCATAAATACACAAAGTCATGTCAATCAGACAGGTACTATTCCAAGATGCAAATCATGTAGGCATGACACACATACAGAGTAGTGCTCTGTAAGCACTGGAAAGAGAATCTAATCAGCATTATCTGGTTTGCAACAGATCAGTTCATTATGACCTGTTTGGGCACTGAGATGTCAGCATCTGCACTGAACCCTTGAAAGGGAGCAAGGTTTTCCTGGTTTGGTTTGCTTTATGTTGTTACACTAAGCTCTTCTGTTGTTACAGTAACCTTTTTTTGTTGTTATAGAAAGCTCTTTAGGGTTTTGTTTTCAAACCAGTTTCTTCGGCCTTCAAGAGCAAAGACAACTTACGTAGCAAGATGTAAAAATCAGCATTTACTGCATTTGTTTCTAAACCTGTTCCAGTAAATAGTCTGAAGAACTTTGATCTCTGACAGGTCTGATAGGTTTGCTAATAAAAAAGCCTAACTGTGGAAGCAGTAGCAGCAGAGATTCCACAGATGTTTAAATATGCCTATTATCACTGAAAATGATCTCCAGAAATTGCAGATACCCCTATAGGAACTATTAGGAGCTTTGTGTCCAGAACAGGAGTTGAAATAAGCATGGAAAATCCTCTGGTACAAAGGAAATGGGATAAAATCTGTTTTCTAGCTACACATAAATCCATAGTCAAAATAATAAAATACTTTCCCAATGATCAGATGAAAACTAAGCCTTTTATTAATTCTTCTGTACCACTGGCAGCCCTGAAATGTAATTTTCCACTTCATAGTAAGGTTGAACAAAGAACTAGTATAAAGTGGTCCTAGAAAACAGAAGTATACTGCAACTTTCCAGTAAACAAAGAGTAAAGGCCAGATTCTGATCCCAGATGGGTGATGTTGCACTAACAGGTTTCTAAAGAGCACGATAACAATTACTGCTGGGTGACAATGGACGGTTTGTCTCAAAATGGCCAACATTACCCAAGCACCCAAGTGAAAAACCTACTGCGAAAGCTGTACTTACAGCTCCATCTTGTTGGGAGATGTAGCTTTGCTGCCGTTTGAGAGGAAAAGAAGCAAGGAACATGGAAAGGTAGCTCACTTCCTGAGAGATGAAGACTGATGAGCTTAGGTGAGGGACAGACCTGAAAGATTACTTTTTGTGAGATTAAGAAACTCAACTCATACATTTCAACTCAACAGTTAATAATGATTCATGCCATCCCTGACTAATGGGCAGGTGCCTTAGCACATTGAATAAGATTTGGTCTGTATCTAACTGAATACTTGTACAAGTCAACTTTTTTTCCAGTAACGAGTATAAATCATACCAAGGAAATTATGACTCTACTTTGGTAATTTAATAGACTCATCTCATATAAAACTCAGAATCTTTCAAGATTCTTGCTCAGTTTATCCTGTGTTTTTGCACTCACAGACTTGTGTAGAAAAATAATGGGTGAATAGGGAACTGTAAAAGCTTTCAAATATTAAGTCATCAAAAGTCTCTAGAGTAAGAAACATGCAAGTCATTGAAGCAGTAACATATAAAGCATGCAATTCAATATACAAGTGTAAAACATTATTTTAACACAAGACTAATCAAATGCATAATTATGAAATAGAGAATTTCCATCTAAACAGAAATCCTGCAAAAGGGCCCACAGAATTAAAAGGTTTAGTAACTGCTCAGAGCAAATATTACCATTTCACCACCCTTTCAGGCCATGTACTTATAAAATGGAGCTTCTTTCATGGAAACCTTGCTCAAGACCACAGCTCAGCCAACACATCATTGTGTTTTTTGGCTACCAAACCATAAGAAACCAACCAAAAAGTCTCTAAAGCAAAAAAAGGGGAAAAAAAAACCAGCAACCAAAAGAAACAAAAAAAACTCAACCAACCAAAAAAAAAAAAAGTAAATGCAAGGTGGAGAAAATAACCCCCCAAATAAAAATGGAAAAGCTGAAGATCACTCAGGGATTAAGAAAGTCATGGTAACAATTTTCAGATATTTTTAAGGTAAATATTCTTTGTCTTTACTGGTGAAAGGAAAAGAAGTAATGAATTTAAAGCAAGAAAAGATAATGTAAGGTAAACACGATGAGGAAAAATAAAATTTCTATAATTAGAAGGATAATCAGTCAACAGAATAGAGGAGCACTTAAGAGGGTGATTGACCTACTTGACTGGGATGCTTTTAAGAACATAGCATGCAAACATGAGAAAGGTTCTCAGAATAACTGAATCTGTCTCAATAAAAGGATGAGCCATAGGACCTCTCAAGGATCATTCTAGTCATATTTATAATGATTAAACCATGTTACAGTTTGAGTACAGAGCTTTCACAGTTGTGACATTATAGACACTTAGAAGATGCGTAATTCTGGGGATGGATTGTATGCTCCTGTTCTTGAAAACAGTAGCCTCTATTTGGGATAAATGTGACAGGCAAATAAATCTTCTCTCAAAGTGAGTGGAAGCAGTGGTTGCTATTGCCCATAAAGCCAGCTACAGACAATACTAGCCAAAAACTGAGCTATCTGGAGGAAGAAACAGGCCTATTCACTGTGGACATACTGCAAATTCAGAGATCTGATTGCTGTTTGTAGAAGCTGTCATTACACAGCCAGGGCCTAAAATGCCAGATGCATAAACACAGAGAGTGGCAGAAGGCCTGACAGGCAGAGATGCACTTATGGGGTCCAGAAACAAAATTAAAAGGATTTTTTAACAGAAAACAGGCTGTAAAAGAGACAGAGAAAGAGACAAGAAGGAAGGGGGAGGTAGGAAGGCTTGGATTATTAAGCAGGAAAACTACTTTCTGTTACTCAGTTCTACTGTATTAAGAGGTTTTGTAAATTATGGTTGAATCAAAAAAAGTTACGTAACAAATATGAAAATTAGCACTTGGCTGCAAAGCTGGCATTGGTTCAAAATTCTCCATTTTTTTAGAAGTTAAACACATGATCTCAAAGGAAACAGGAGCTATGTATTTAGCCTCAGTTCATAGAATCATAGAATAGTTAGGGTTGGAAAGGACCTTAAGATCATCTAGTTCCAACACCCCTGATAGGGACACCTCCCACTAAACCATGCCACCCAAGGCTATGTCCAACCTGGTCTTGAAAACCACCAGCAATGGAGGATTCACAACTTCCCTGAGCAACCCATTCCAATGCCTCAACACCCTTACAGTAAAGAATTTCTTCCTCGTACCCAACCTAAACTTCCCCTCTTTAAGTTTGAACCCATTACCCCTTGTCCTATCAGTACAGTTCCTCATGAAGAGTCTCTCCCAACATCCCTATAGTCCCCCTTCAGGTATTGGAAGGCTGCTATGAGGTCTCCACGCAGCCTTCTCTTCTCCAGGCTGAACAGCCCAACTTTCTCAACCTATCTTCATAGGGGAGGTGCTTCAGTCCCCTGATCATCCTCGCGACCCTCCTCTGCATTTGTTCCAACAGTTCCATGTCCTTTTTATGTTGAGGACATCAGAACTGCACACAATACTCCAAGTGAGGTCTCATTAAAGCAGAGTAGAGGGGCAGCATCACCTCACCTTTGACCTGCTGGTCAAGCTCCTTTTGATGCAGCTCAGGGTACATCCGGGTTATCAAGCTCATAATTAGTTTAACTAAATGTAGACATAATGTTTAAAATTAGACCTATACTTATATTTTTTACTAAGTCACCACTTAATGGGTAAAAATGGGCTTGGAAATGCATCTTTGCCTCTTAATAGTTCTCTTTATCTGTCAGCAATCTGATTTTTAGATCTCAGACAATGTAGTATGCCCATATTTGAATTTGCTGCTAAATCAGGACTTAAATAGGCTTTTTAATTTGCAATCAAGTTCTATTTTTGTGTTGGCAATTCACTTCTGAAGAGTTAAGTGAGTGTGTAAATCTGCAAAGAATTCATTGCATTGTTCTGAAATAAAAGAAAGAGTGACAGCAGAAAAAATTAATTCTGAGGTGCAGGAAGAGAACATTTGTATAAAGAGTAATGTGTTCACAATTTTGCTATCTCATTTTATGATATTTGAGACAGCTGGAACAAGCGATTTCATTTCCGATCACCCAGCTTTTTCTCCTGTTAATCCTTCTCCAAAAATATAATGGTTTCATGTGGTAGTTCAGATCTTTGCCATCCAAATGAACATAAGTGTTACAAACTCATAATTAAAACTACACTGAAAGAGCAATAACAGTAAAAATGAGCTTTGTGGTGAAGAAAATTCTTATAAAAAAAAAGAAGAAAAAATATATTTGGACAACTGGAAGTCCTGGATATTTCTCTTTTTTAGCAAATAAGGTTTTAAATATAACTATTTATTCTAATGCAGTACAGAGCTACTTAGTTTGAAACAATAGGGTTATTCCCAATTTACACCAGTGTAAGGATCAGAATTTTTCATTTCTTTTTCTTAAGTATCAGTAATGACCTCTTGTTGCATCCATTTGGACATCTCATTCACTTCACTGAATAAGGAATTTAGGGGGAAACAAAGGTTTTTGGGAGAAAAATACTTTTTTTTAAAGTTGAGTCTTGGTTGTTCGAAAGAAAGAATTTTTTTTCATTTGCGTGTGTCCTAAAGACGACTTCTACTATTAGGCAGTACACTTATCTTTCCTTAAAATGAATCAGTTCCCTTTGGAGAGAAGCTATGGTTCCCCTGTCATCTCCTACATTCCTTCATCATAATTATAAAAAGACCATATTCAAATTATTGAACAGCAGCATCAGAATGGGCAGTGAAATGCGTCAGAATGCATTGGTTGAAAGGAAATGTGTCACCATCACAGTTCCCTGGCTTCGTTTTTTTATTACAGTAATAACAACAGTCTGGAAATGTTGTCAAGACAGATCAAACAGTGTGACAATAAAAATAAATAAATAAATAAATAAATAGAACTAAAATAGAATCATCACTGACCAGATTTTCCATTTTCCATATGCAGGGTTTTTAGGATACTCTTCCCTCCTGATTTAAAGCTTTGTCCTGCAGTTATACTGCAGATAAAGAATGAAATGTGTCGTCATATGTATTATGCATCTTTTCTGGTCATTTAGAAGCAGCTTTGAACCAGACTTGGAAGGCAAATGCAGCAAGACAGGAGTTTCATCAGAAACTTACTGGTGTCTGGAGGTCAGTTATGACAGTAGTCAATACAATGTGGGGAGGGGGAAAACAAAACCAAATTTAGGGTGAAAAACTGATTAAGAGATGCTGAGTGAACTGTTTGTAGCAGTAGGTAGAAGGAAGCAATAAGGAAAAATCACAAGTAGTGCTCTTCAGAGGAAGTGAAGAAGCAGGAAAAGGAGGAAGCAGTATTTCAGAGAGAACTATGGGAGGGAGCAATCCCAGTATCTCCTACTATGGCCTACAGAGGGAAAACTAAGAAGAAAAGGTATAAAAGTAGCCAGGTAACTTTCCAAACAACAGAGTTCAGCTCTCAGACCCACAAAGTAGCAGACCGGAGATGATAGAGGGGATTTTTAGTTTTATTAGTTTTGAATAGGCATGAGGAACTTAGTTGGAACTAGATGATATTTAAAGTTCCTTCCAAACCAAGCCATTCTGTGATTCCATGAACTTGTGGAGAATGCAAGAGAAGAAAACTAAATGGGCACAAGGCAAAAAAGGGAGTGCAAGAGAACAGCTATAGTATCAGTGGTGAAAGGGAAAGGGAAGCCGCAAGAAGAAAAAGAAGCTAGAGCAGAAAGAGGTGGGAAGACACAGGGTACAGAGTAAATGTTGTGAGTTGTAGACAAGCACAGCTGCAAACAAACTAAATGAATATTGCCATTAAAAAAAAAAATCTCTTCAACTCTTCTCCAGGAAAATAGGATATATTCCTCTGTGGGAAGTGTGGACAGCTGTGTGAAGGAGTGGCTGGCAGAGAAAGGTCATAGCCAATTAAACCTGGA
>JASSUY010043373.1:0-14122 GCA_032466535.1 Forpus xanthops | reverse complement strand
GTGTTTTGGGGGGGGGTTGGCAGGAGCAGACAACCTTCATCTGCGTGTGCATCGCGGAATTCCTGTCGCTCTATGAGACGGAACGGCTCATCCAGGAGCTGGCCAAGTGCCACATCGACACCCACAACATTGTGGTGAACCAGCTCGTGTTCCCAGATCCCCAGCGGCCCTGCAAGATGTGTGAGGCCCGGCACAAGATCCAGGCCAAGTACCTCGACCAGGTACCCCTCACCTTGGTGGGGAGCGCAGGGTGGAGGTGGCTTGGGTGAGACTGGGAGAGGATTTGAGGCAGTCCTGGGTGAACCTGGAGCCTCTGTGGGTCTGGGAGAGGGTTTAGGGGTGGAATTTGGGGGTTGGGGTGCTGCAGGGGTCCCTGGGGATGCTATGGGGGTTCAGGGGACATCCCCACAGCCCAGCCTCTCTCCTTCCCCGTAGATGGAGGACCTCTACGAGGACTTCCACATCGTCAAGCTGCCGTTGCTGCCGCATGAGGTGCGAGGGGCCGACAAAGTCAACACCTTCTCCTGCCTCCTGCTGGACCCCTACCAGCCCCCCAGCCCCAAATAACCCCCCAGGGGGACTGGGGGGGGGGGCACCCCATATTTATCCCTTCCCATCCATGTGACCCCAGGGCCAGGGAAGGGGCCATAAAGGACCACCCCCCCCCCCGGGCCTGTGTAAATAAACTCCGGCAGCAGCGGAGCTGCTTTCGTGTGGTTTTCTTGGGGGGGGGAGGTGTGACATTAACATCGATTGGCCCTAGGCCTGGTGGAACGTGGGGGACCCTCATTAGCGCTTGAGGTGGATTAACAGGGCCGCAGTGGAGTGGAGGGGGCTCTGTGCTCCCCCCATGTCCTGCTGGGATCTGTCCCTGTGACCTCACTGCTGGCAAAAGGACTTGGGGACAGAGCCAGGGCTGGTGCCCAAGGCCACCAACACGCCCCTGTGGGGAAGGGGTGGGCTCAAAGCACCCGGACAACCCGACCCTTGAGGCCATGTGTGTCCCTGTCCCCCTCCCCAGGGCAGGGCCAGCCCCAGGATGGTATTTAAGGCCCCAGAACAGGTCCTGTAGCCCCAGAGCCGTAGTGGCCGCCCTAGTGCAGCTCTTGCTGAGGTGAGTGGGGGGATTTGGGGGGGGGGGTAGCCCCTGGGGGTCACTTTAGTTTCCCTATGGTGTCCCCTGGGTATCGCTTCATTGTCCTCGCAGTGTTCGGGTGCTCCAGGCCTGCCATGACGGTCACATACACGTCACGCGTGGCCACCACACGCTTCGGGGGCTTCTCGCGGCTGCTGCTGCTCTGGCGTGGGAGCATCTACAAACTGCTCTACCGGGAGCTGCTCCTCTTCCTCACTGCCTACCTGGTGCTCAGCCTGGCCTACCGGTGCCTATGGACATGGGAGGGACATGGGGGGATATGGGGACACACAGGATACAGGGGGAGAAGCAGGGCATAGGAATGGGGTCATATCGGGGGACACAGGATGGAGAGGGACACAGAGGGGTGGGGGCCGCTGCTGACACCCCTATGGCCCAGGTTCCTGCTGTCAGAGGCGCAGAAGAGGCTCTTTGAGAAGCTTGTGCTTTACTGTGACAAATCGGCCAACCTCATCCCCGTGTCCTTCGTGCTGGGTGAGACCCCAGAAGTCCCAGTACTGCTCCCAGTGACCCCAGCACCCCATCCCAGTGCCCCCAACAGCACTCCCAGTGTCTCCAGTTTCACCCCTTCCCAACAACCCCAGCGCCCCCCCAGTATCCCCAGCATCACTCCCAGTTTCACTCCTTCCCAATGCCCCCAGCACTCCCAGTGTCTCCAGCACCGCTCCTAATGCCCCGTTTCACCCCTTCCCAAGAACCCCAGCGCCCCCCCAGTACCCCCAGCATCACTCCCAGTTTCACTCCTTCCCAATGCCCCAGCACCCATTCCCAGCGCTCCCAGTGTCTCCAGCACAGCTTCTAATGCCCCGTTTCACCCCTTCCCAACGCCCCCCCCAGTACCCCCAGCATCACTCCCAGTTTCACTCCTTCCCAATGCCCCCAGCACCCATTCCCAGCGCTCCCAGTGTCTCCAGCACCGCTCCTAATGCCCCGTTTCACCCCTTCCCAACAACCCCAGCTCCCCCCTCCCAGCGCTCCCGGTGTTCCCGTTGCCCCCTGCATCTCCCCGCACTGCCGCCGCAGGGTTCTACGTGGCGTTGGTGCTGGAGCGCTGGTGGGGACAGTTCCGCGCCGTGCCCGCTCCCGACGGGCTGATGCTGGCGGGGGCCGGGAGCGTGCACGGCGCGGACGCGCGCGGGCGGCTGCTGCGCCGGACGCTACTGCGCTACGGAAGCCTGGCGGCGCTGCTCGTGCTGCGCGCGGTCAGCTCGGCGGCGCGCAAGCGCTTCCCCACCGCAGACCACCTCGTGCAGGCGGGTGCGCGCTTGAGGTCACGAGGCACTGCGTGACGTCATGGAGGGGGGAAACCACATGACACCCTATGGGGGATGGCACGTGGGAGGGTGGTATGGGGCAGAGAGGCCTAATGGGGTAGGGGGGTGGCACTGTGGGTGGCCCCCGGTACTGGGGAGGGTTTTCCACCATCTCTTTGTTCCTCTTTCTGGCTTCGCATCCCTCCGTGTCGCTTATGTACAGGGAGAGGGGTGGAGACACTGGGAACAGTGGGAGCACTGGGGGAAGGTGCTGGGGACACTGTGGGGACAGTGGGATGGGGGTGTCCTCATGGCAATGACATCACCTCGGGGTAATGATGTCATCGTGTGTGTGTGTGACGTCAACACCTGGATGTCACTGCGTTGGCTTCTGAGCTTCCCCTGCCTCAATGCGGGGGCTCCGTGATGTCAGCGGACAGTGACGTCATGGGGATGGGCAGTGACTTCACGAGGCAGGGGGGTTGACGTCCAATTGCGCAGGGTTCCTGACGCGGGGGGAGCGGCGGCGGCTCGAGGGGCTCCGCTCCCCCCACAATCAGTTCTGGGTCCCCTGCGTCTGGTTTACGGCGCTGGCAGCGCAGGCGCGGCGTGAGGGGCGAGTGCGCGATGACAGTGCTCTCAAGCTCCTCATGGAGGTACCCCCGAGACCCCTCAGGGACCCTCTGAACCCCACACAGCATCCCCAAACCCTCCTATGCCCCCCCCGCAGGAGCTGAACCGCTTCCGGGGGCACTGCAGCCTTCTCTTCCACTATGACTGGATCAGTGTTCCACTGGTGTACACCCAGGTGGGCAATGGGAGCAGTGAGAAGCAATAGGGACATGGGGGTGGTGGTGGTGGGGGGAGCTGGATGGGGACCTGGGTGTGAAAGGGCATGAAAGGACATGGGGAGACAGAGACAGGGACTGGGGGACGTGGCGAACACCCTAAAGCAATGGAGGGACATGGATCAGGGGACATGGGGGTACTACAAAGGGATGAGGGGACATGGAAGGGTGTGGGTGACATGTCAGGGATGTAGGGGGACAAGAATGTTGGAAAACAGCGGTGACCTGGAAGGATACAGATGAGGATGGAAGGACATGGGGGTACATTGGCAGGGACAGAGGGACACGGACAACAAGCAGGGATGGAAGGATATGGGGGACATGGAGGGGACTGTCCCCTGCTGCAGGTGGTGACAATCGCCGTCTACACCTTCTTCGTGACGTGCCTCATCGGACGACAGTTCTTGGACCCGGCCCAGGGCTATGCAGGGCATGAGTTGGACCTGGGGATCCCCGTCTTCACTCTCCTCCAGTTCTTCTTCTACGTGGGATGGCTCAAGGTGGGGTTGGGGGGAGATGACACTCGGTGGCCTCAGGGGACATACGGTGGCCTCAAGGGACACAGTGGCCTTGCAGGTGGCTGAGCAACTCATCAACCCCTTTGGGGAGGACGATGATGACTTTGAGACCAACACACTCATCGACCGCAACTTCCAGGTATCCGCATCTCACTCCCACTGGGAACTGGGTGTCCAGGATAGGGCCCAGGTGTCAGGAGGGGATCCGGGTCCCTCCTGCAGGTCTCCATGCTGGCGGTGGATGAGCTGTATGGGGAGGTGCCTGCGCTGGAGCGGGACCGGTACTGGGACGCTGCCAGCCCGCGGGTGCCATACACAGCCGCAGCCGCGCCGCTGCGTCACCCGCCCTTCCGTGGCTCTGCCTGTGACATCACGTAAGTGGAGACAGGACCCCCCCATCCCCGTCCCCCTCCAACCCCCCTACGAGGGGCTCTGCCGTACCCCCACACTTCTGCAGGCTCTTCAGCCACCCCAAAGTCCCCCCAGTGTTCCCCAACCCTCCTGAGAGCTCCCAGCTCCCACCAGGGGTCCCAAAATGCTCCCAGGGACCCTTGAAAGCCATTCCTGGGGAATGGGGGTGTTCTTGATGGGGGGATGCCAGGGGTGACTCTGGGGTGGTTTTGGGGTGACCTCGATGTCCTGCAGGTTGGCCAAGGAAGAGATGCAGTTCCTGTCACTGGAGGATATTGGGGAGACCCCTGAATCCCAGCTGGGGAATGGGGACAGCCCAAGGGGGGGCAAAGCCACCCTGAGGGACACCCCAGGGGTGGACAGTGCCCCCCATGAGCACTGGCTCCTGCACCCCAGTGCTGATGACATGGTTTAACGTGTGTGTGTGGGGGGGATATCCAAAACACATCCAGCATGGCGCAACCCTTTACGAGCTCCCCAAGAATATCTGCCAGGAATTAATCTCCAACTCTATGTCCTATGGCTTTATTGAAATGGGTCTGGGGCACAACAGGACCCCTCCTCCCAGCCCCATAGAAAAGGGGTACAAAATGTGAAATGCTAAAAAGTGCCTCATGAAGAGGGGTGCAGGATCTGCCCCCCCCCCCCCCAAGCTTGTAATGTCTAAAATAGGAACAGCCCAGAGCAAAGAGGAAGCCCCCAAAATCAGCAGCTGGGGACACCCAAAGCCCCATCAGGGGTTGGGGGGTGGCCGTGGGTGGTCCCAAAACCCACAAGGGCTGTAGGGAACCCCGGCATCACAGCCTGAACCTCCCAGTTCCAGTCACCCCCCCATTTACAGCCCTCTCCCAAATGCTGACCCCTTCCTCGGGTATCTTCACCTCTCCCATGGTACCTATGTCCTCCAAGGGGTCCCTGTGCTCCCCATAGGGTATCTGTGCCCCCTTGAAGCCTTTGCCCCTTGGCCAGGATGGGAGTCCCCATGGTTGGGAACATGTGATGAGGCTTGAGGCCAAGACAGTGGTGTTTGGGATGGAGTCCCCTGCCCCTGAAGCGGGAGTCACCATCTTCCTCCCTCCCATTCCAATGGAATTATTTATTGAGTGTTGCTATATACCCCCCCCCAGCAACCCCCCTGGCGCCAAAACAAATCCCCCAAAAGAGCGGGGTGGGGGGGTGGAATGACACAGCAGGGGTGGACAGACACACAAAGTGACCCCCAAACATTCATCTCATTGGGAACGCCACGGGGATCCATCCCATGGGAATGCGGGGGCTAGGAGGGGATGGATGTTCCCTTATGTCTGAGTGAGCTGGATGCCGTAGACCTCAGTTTGGCCGCGGCACTGTCGGTGCAGGCAGGCGGCTTCCAACGAGCCTTCGGCGTCCCGCACGTTGTATTCCCCCTTCTTGCACGCTGTTGATTTGAGGTAATAACCCCCGGCGGCCGCCAAACCCACCGCAGTAACGGCACCCACCGAGCCCAGCGATGCCACCAGCACCAAGCGGCTCTCTAATGGGAATGCAAAGTGTCGGTGGTACCTCCGTGGCGGTGTCCCCCACCTCGTTTCCCTGCGGTCCCCAGCTCACCGTCCACCCGCACCAGGATGCTGCCGGCTTGCCAGCCGTGCCGGTTGCTTGCAGTGCAGGTATAAATCCCCCTGTTAGCGGCTGCGGCCCCAGCAACAGCGACGCTGCTGTTACCGGCGCCGAAGCGGAGGTTGGGAGCAAGAGGCAGCACCCAGCCATAGGTGGGGGGGGGCAGCCCCTCGGCGCGACATTCCACGCTGAAGCTGGTGCCGCGGGAGACGGTGGCCGAGGGCAGGACACGCAGGGTGACAGTGGCTGGGCTGTCTGCATCGGGAGGGGGCACCGGCCCTCACCCAAGGCACAGCCCTGGAGGCAAAAAAACACCCCAAAACCACTTTTTTGTCATCCGTCCGTCGCCCCCCCCCCACCCCCCGGGTTCATCCATTGTCACCTGGGTCCCTCCCTGACCCCCTTTAGGTCACCCCATCCTCGACTCACACTCGACAGCAATGGTGATGTTGCGCAAGGCTGAGCCGCGGCTGTTGGTGGCCTGGCACTGGTAGATGCCAGCGTGGGCGCGGGTGACATTAGCACTTATTGCTGCGGGGTGGTGGCCGTCCCCAAGCTTGGCACAGGCGACGTGGGGCTGAGGGTTGCCAGTGGCTGCACAGACCAGCTCCGCTGGTGTCCCCTCTACCCATAGCCTCTGTGCTGGGCACCCAGACTCTGCCATGCTTGGTTCATCTGCAGGGACATGGTGGCCAAAGGGATGGGTGCTGAGTGAACGATGGGTGCTGGGGACGGGTTATGATGGGTGATGGGGCTGGGTGATGGCTAGTGGGTGCAGGAATAACTTTTCCAGCATAGCCACATCCCCAGCCTGGCTTCAGCATCCCCATCCCTGGTACCACTGTCTCCCATCCCCTCCAGCACTCACATTCCACTGTCACCACCACGCTGCGCACTGCAGTGCCGTGCTTGTTGGTGGCCCGGCAGATGTAGCGCCCAGCATCTGCCCGGTGAACCACCCGGTGCGCTCCCGACCTGCCCATGGTGCCACCATCATCACGAGCGCAGCGGGTGCTGGGTGGCGGGTCCCCATCGGCGCGACATGACAGCTCCCGCCTCTCGCCCTCCACCCAGATCTGGTGCATGGGGCAGCCCCTTTCCGTCAGCATGGGCTCATCTTGGGGAGGGGGCAAACAGGGCTCGTGGTTAGCACCGGTGCTGCTGGTGCCACCACGGTGCAGGGGGCCGGTGCCACTCACACTCCACGTGGACAGAGACGAGCCGGCTCTGTGTCCCCAAGCTGTTGGTGGCATTGCAGAGGTAGGTGCCGGCTCGGGAGCGGGTGACCAGCTCTGGGACCCTGGTGCTGACAGCGATGCTGTCCCGGCCGCACACTACAGTGGGCACAGGGTTGCCAGTGGCGTGGCAGGAAAGAGCTTCCCATGTCCCCCGCAGCCATGTCCGGTTCCTGGGACAGTCACTCTCTGCCAGCTCGGGCATATCTGGAAAAGACATTGGTATGCGGCAGTGGGAGAGGCTGGAAACTGACCCTGGCTCAAACACTGTTAAACTCAGTTAATTTCAACCAGGCAACCGATCCATGGACTCCAAGCAGGTCAAGACAACCAGGGACGCAGGGAGCAGCCATTGGCAGAGCAGCACTCACAGAGCACGGAGAGCTGGGTGTCCACATCCTTTGTCACCGTGGTGTCATTGATGTCCAGGCTGGCCCGGCACCCAAATCGCCGCCCATTGTCTTCACGGTCAGCAACCAGCGGCAGCTCCAGCTGGGAATGTGGCCCCTCAGCCAGGACCCCGCTGTCAGCATCATGGAGCTGTAGCCACAATGCCGGGGGCTCGGCAGCCCTAATGTGGCACCTCACCAGCACCTCGTTGCCCGCTGGAGCTGATGCTGGGCTCAGCTCCAGGATGGGTGCAGGGAAGCCTGTGGGAGAGGTGCTGGTGGTCCAGTGGGATTTTGGAATGGGCTCCTATTACCCCCTCACCCATTGCCTTACGGTAGACGTGGAGCTGTCTCTGTGTGGTACGTGCAGCCATGGCAACCGCGGCGGTGCAGGTCAGCTCCTGCAGTCCCACGGTGCTGGGTGACAGTGTGGTGACACTGGTGAGCACGTCCCCATCCACTGATGTGGTGAAGTTCAGGCTCTGCCCGGCCAGCGTGAGAGTGAAGCGGACGTCGCCAGCGGGGAAGGCACCGGTGAGCTGGCAGGTGGCGGTGCTGGTGGTGCCAAGCTCCAGGAGGGACGGAGCCTGGAGCTGCGGTGGCTCTGGGAGAGCTGCAGGGACGCGGCATCACTGGGATCATGGATCCCAATGGCCAGACAGTCACCGGGTGCCGGTGAGGACATGGAGTTGCCGGGAGGGATTCCGGCATGGCCGTGGCCACTGGGTGAAGGTAGGGAGAGATTCAGGAATGGGAAAGGGATTAGAGTTCTGGAGCTCAGCTGGACAGTACCAGAGAGACTGGGATGGGACTGGACAGGAACAGATGGGAATGGGAATGGGGACTGGGATGGGAATTGGACTAGGATGGGATTGGGGAGGAGGGGACAGGAAAAGGATTTGGATGGGATAGGGGAGGGGTGGGAACAAGACTGGGATGGGGATGGGAAGGAGATGGAGACTGGGGTGGAGATTGGGATGGCACAAAGAGGGGGATTTGGGACAGGAATAGGATTGGGATGGGATTGGGATGGAAATGGAGATAGGACTAGGATGGGAACAGGAATGAGGATAGGGATACAATAGGGAAGAGGACTGAGATGGAGATGGTAACAGGGACATGGAAATGGGATTGGGATGGAGGTAGGATGAGGGCTAGGATGAGATGTGATTGGGACAGGGCCATGGTGGTGCTGAGCTGCTCCAACCCTTTCCCCTGGCTGGGTCAACAGGCACCAGCACCAGGACTCACCGAACACTGAGAGCCTGATGGGGATGGCAGCACGGGCGAAGAGGGGCCCATGTGGCCGCAGAGACAGCTCAGCATGGCAGGTGACATCCTGCCCGTGGTCTCCGGGCCCGGCGCTTAGCACATGGGTGACAGTCACGCTGGCGCTGCCGTTCACAGCACCAAAACTTGCTGTCCGCAGCGTTTCAGCCCCTCGGCGCAATGTCACTGTCAAGTTCCCCACTGGAGCCACCTCCAGCACATGGCATGTGAGGTTCCTGCTCTCACCCACTGCCAAAGCTGGCACTGGCTCCAGCACCACCTGCTCCGGTAGCCCTGGGATGTGGTGACACCAAACTATCAACCACAGCCCCCCCCATAAGCACTCCTCAGTTTCCCCTTCATCCCAGTACTCACGGTAAACGAGGACCCCGGTGCTGGCATTGACTTGGATGTCACCACAGCGCCCGTAGCACGTGGCAGTGCTGGGGTTCCACTGGGACACATTGAGGAGCCAAAAGCTTTGCCACCGGTGCCCACCGGCCCCCAGAGCCACAGGTAAGGAAGTGTCCAGCCCCAGCGTGGCATTACTCCCCGGGCAAGCGCTGTGGCTGCAGTTGATGGCCACCGAGCCCCCAAAGGGCACCACGGCCACCCGTGGCCAGGCCCTCACCATGAACGTGCTGCGGGCGGCCCCTGCAAGAGCCCCCATCAGGGGACACTCCCTAAGGGCTCAGCCCTGGCACCCCCTGGCTGAGGACTCTGATTGTGAGCCCATTCTCCCCCAAATAGGGTCTCCCGAGGGTCCATCCCCCAATATTAAGGGTCCTGGTGGCCCCCCAAAAACAGGTACCCAGTGTCTGGGGTCCTAGGGGTCCCTCCTGTGTCCCCCACGGTACCTGTATCTGCATGCACATGATACATGTACCTACATATACATGCTACTGAGGGGTCCTTGGTCTCCCCTCTGCTCAGAAATAGGGTCTCCTGGGGTCCATCCCTCAATGTTAAGGGTCCCTGTTATTTGGGATTCCCCCTTCCCGCTCCCCATCATGATGGGCCCCAGTGTTTGGGCTTTTTGGGGTTCACCCTCCTCCCCCAAAATTAGGAGATCCTGGGTCCAGGTCCCCAGTCATGTGTGTGTCCACCTCCAAGGACCCCCGGGGTTCCCCTCCCCACACACATTAAGGGTCCCTGGAGTTTGGGGTACATCCCACATCCCCCTCCCCCCGGGTTCCCCCTACCTGCAAGTGCCAGGATGAGGGGGGGCAGCAGCAGTGTGGCCGTGCCGGGGGGGGCCATCTGGTGCTGGCTGCTGGGGGTGGTGTAGCGAGTGGGAGGAAGAGGAGGAGGAGGAGGAGGAGGAGTGAGGGGGAAGAGAAAGATGGAGATGGAGATGGAGAGGGGAGAAGGAGGAGGGGAAGAAAGGTGGAGGGGGAGGAAAAGGAAGAGGAGAAGGGGGAGGAAGAGGATGGGGATGAAGAGGTGGAGGGGGATGAAGAGGAAGACGGAGATCAAGAGGAGGATGGGATGGGGAAGAGGAGAGGGGGGATGAAGGCAGCGTCTCCGTGACCACGCACGGAGGTGGCAGAGATGCTCCTCCTCCCGCCTCCAGCGGAGCACTACCCCCCCCCCCGGTGCTCAGTCCCGATCCTGCTCTGTGTATTGCATGTGTCAGCACATACACATGTATTGTGTGTATGTAGCATGGAAACATGCCCGTGTATCACACACATACAGGTCTATGTATCACATGCATGCAAGCATGCATCATGCGTGCATGTAGGTACATGGATCACGATGCCAGCAGCCAGGCATTGTCTGTGCATGTAGGTCCATGTAGCATGTGCATGCAGCTGTGTATTGAGTGCTCATGCAGGTACATGTATCACACGCATGAAGATGTGCATTACATGCACATGCAGGTACACATACCACGTGCATGTAGTCAGACATAGCATTTGCATGCAAGTACATGTGTCATGCACATAGCCGTGCACTGTGTGTGCCCCTACACGCACTTACACACCTTGAGCACTGTTGCCACCAGCACCATGGTGGCTGTCCCCTTGTCCCTGTCCCCATCCCATGCTCCCGCCCTACCTGGGCCCGTGCTGCCACCTGGCATGTTGTGCCTTCTCATTCCATGTCATGCCATGTTGTTCCATGTTATGTGTTGTGGCAGTGCCAGCGAGCTCCAGGTGCTGCCACATTCATTCTCAAGCCATTGCCTGCCACTTGGTGAATAGGGTCACGCTGGGTTTTGTCCCCCCCCCGGTCACCCCAATCCCAGCTCCATCCCACCATTCCCAGTTCTTCCCAACCCTGGCTCCAGCCTCTGCCTGTACCCCCTTCCCCTGCCTGTACTCCAATCCCTTGCCCATACCACCACACCTTGAAACCACACAATATAGCCCTGTACAGACCGGTATAGGCTCACACAGTCCAATACAGTCCTTTGCAGACCAGTATAGCTTAGTATACCCCAGTATAGCCCAGTGTAGCTTAGTACAGTCCAGTACAACTCAGTAGGGCCTAGTATGATCTACTGGCATCAGATCTACTAGTCCAACCTAATGTAGATCTGTACAACCCAGTATAGACCTGTACAGCCTAGTATCGATCCTTACAGCCCAGTATAATCTGTACAGACCAGTATAGATCAGTAGAGCCTTGTATGGACCTGTGCAGCCCAGTATATATTTTTATAGCCCAGTATTGACCTATACAGACTAGTATAGACCAGTAGAGCCTAATATAGACCCATACAGCTCAGTATAGGCCCATCCAGCCCCCCCCCAAATATAGACCCTTACAGTCCAGTATAGACCAGTATAGACCCAGTATAGACCAGTAGAGCCCAATACACCATGAAAAGCTATTTTCCCTGTGGCTACCGGGGTCTTGGTGTACCAGAGACACCCCCTCTGGCTTTGGTCACCCCCAGCAGCCAACAGCCTTTAGTGGAACAGGCAGCACCGGCAGCTTCAGCCCCTCAGTGGCTGCATCTCCCTCACGCTGGTGCCAGAGACAACACCCCCAGCCCCAGAATCTCGGGATTCATCCGGGATTCAGTCCCAGCGATGCACCAGCATCCCAGTGTCACCCAAATCCTGCTTCCCATCTCCTAAAGAATGAAGCAATGGGAGCAAAGAAGCATCTCCACGATGGGTGCGAGTTTGGTGCCCCATCCAGCGTCCCAGCGGCACATTCCCATTGCCATTGGAATTCTGACAAAGGACGGCAGCATCGAAAGGCGCCTGGCGCCGTACATGACCCCCCCTGTGTCATCAACACCTGCAGTATCGGAGCCTGGATATAAGATGGAAGCAGAGAGCAGCGCCGGGTGTCACCTCCTCCCTACCCCCATTGAGTTTTGAGGTGATGAAAGTGGGGCTCCCGCAGCCGAAGAACCAGGATGGAAAGTGCTCCATGATGGATGAGTGATTGGACTTCAGGCGGAGACAGCGATGGAGGTGACACCGGAGCAGAGCTCTGTGTGTGACAAGAGGGCTACTGCCATGGCACATCCTGACCGGGAACAGCAGCACTGGTACTGTGGAGACTGGAGACCTCATAGAGCTCTAGGCTGTTCTGTGGTAAGTCCTGTGCTGTGTCCTTGTACAAACCAGTTTCAACAACTTAATTACTGTCAGAGCATCTCCTTGTGTGCTGTTTTTTCTTTCTTACAGGTCTGCTGAATGTAGTCACTGCTTGTAGTGCATTGCTGCTTTAAAAATAGCCCAGTTAAGTGATTTGTACATTAATCTGTTTCTCATTTCTTCAGGGCGGGTTGGGTTGTTTTTAAGACCTACGAGCTACACTTCATTAGGGAACTGTGGAAAAGCAGCAGAGTTTTTGCTTGGTTTTAATTCTGAGAGATAAGCAGTGTATCCTTGGCAATAAACCTGCCAGAAGGAAGACTGAGATGAGCTCTTAGACACAAGTTCTTCCCTGTGAGGGTGCTGAGGGCCTGGCATAGGGTGCCCAGAGAAGCTGTGGCTGCCCCATCCCTTGCAGGTTTCAAGGCCAGGTTGCACACAGGGGCTTGGAGCACCCTGCTCTAGTGGAAGGGGTCCCTGTCTGTGGCAGGGATTGGAGCTGGAGGAGCTTTAAGGTCCCTTGCAGTCAAAACCATCCTGTTTTCCTGCAATGATGCTTTTTGTGCTTCCATTCTCTGCTGTAGCAAAGAGTGAGCCTGCCACCTCGCACTGCAATGATGCCGCTTGGAGCTGGCTTTCTAATTGTCTTTACCGGGTTGTTGCACCACATTTTATATAAATATGACCATGTAATTAGAAGAATGTTAGCTGCATAAATATATTGGTGTAACTTAGCATAAGTGTTAGGCCTGACTGCAAGTCATGATGCAGCTAAGCAAAGAGAAGAGTTAAGAACAGGCTGTAAATAAGCTATCCTTGAGCAGGCTGCAAAGTCCTGAAGAACTGCAGGATTCTCACAGAGGAGAGACGAAGGGAGCTGTACGTCTGCAGAATGTCCTGAGAGATAGAGAAGAGATGAAGGGAGTCGAGCAGCTGCGGAACACCCCGAGAACTAACTTTGGAATCCGAGAAGCGATGAGAAAGAACTATCCAATTAATAATTGGACTTATGCCCACGGAGAGCAGCTGTTAATCAGTGACAAGTAAAAATAGAGTGTGGACAACAAAGGTGTTTGTTACAGTGTGTAAATTCGGGCTTGTAGTGGAATAAATGGAGTTTGTTCTATCACTGATATTGAGTCGACTAACCGCTCCACCACTACCCTGTGGACTCTTTGTCACTACGGGTAACCCTCACCCTACCTCGGGTAACCCTTATCCCTGGAGCAAACTGCAACAGGTCCTGTGCATCCTGCAGGACAGGGACTGCAGGTGCTGTCCCCACCTTGTCTCCTTCTGGCAGAGCACCCCCGATTTTCTTTGGGGTGCATGTGCCTGTTTAAATGGCAGTTATTAAAGTAATGAAGTTATGAGCTGCCCCGTGGGGCAGTTTTTCTCTATTTTTTTTTAGAGTGTTTTTTTTTGGTCTGCTTTTGCTTTGGGAGTGGAATATAAAGGTGAGGGTGGGAACCTGGGGACAGACGGTGTAATTTGGGGCACCCCGGTGTCACTGCGGTGGGCGACGATTTGGCAGAAGAGGAGCGGTGATCTGAAAAGGCCTGGAATGGTTTTTCGGTGCGGAGGAGCCGGGGCCGGAGGAGTCAGCCCTCTTCATGGTGAGTAGTTGGTGAGCCCGGAGGGATGTAAAGTGGTGGTGGTGGTGGGGAGAGCCGGCGTTGCTCAGCCCATTGCCTCTGCGGTAGCGAATATAGCGTGTGTGCTGCCGCCGTGTGGCCGAAGATTGGTATTGCAGGTGGTGGAAGGGAGGAGCGCGGAGAAGGGAGGGGGAGTGCAGCCTCACGCCGCTCGCCACCCGCCGCCATAGGGCGACTATGGAGGAGGCTAAGAGGGAGCTGCGGAAGAAGGAGACGTGGAGGGAGGTGG
>JASSUY010043370.1:0-15256 GCA_032466535.1 Forpus xanthops | reverse complement strand
CTGTGCCAGCGCTCAGCACCCTCACAGGGAAGAGCTTCTGCCTAAGAGCTCATCTCAATCACCCTTCTTCAGGTTAAAGCCATTGCCCTGTTTCTGGCATTGCAGGAGCTACACCCAGCAGCGGCTGGGAAATTCTTCAGCAACCAGCATCACTGAAGCATAGAAGACCAGATTATTTGTGTTCCTGACTTGCTGATGCAAGATGAAAAATACAGCAAACTGCAGCTGCTGAAATCAGCTCTTTTCTCCCCTCCCCTTTCCCCTTCGCTGAGGTTAGTGTTTTGCAAAGGGGTTTTATATTCTGGGAGCTCAAACCTGTCCGCTGCAATCAGCCACAAAGCTCCGGCACTTCGTCAGGCTCCTCTATTGTGCCGGGAGTAGTTTCCTGGCAAAAAGAGCTTCCCAAATTGCAGTGATCTGGGCTTGATTGTTCCCGCTTTCACTGCCGGGAGCCGGGCGAAGGGGCTGGGGCAATTCCCTGCGAGCATTCAGCAGCTTCACAGGTCACAGCCAGACGTTTAAATTGCTTTTCTAGAGCAAAGCCCAGGATTTCAGCTCCAGACAGCCCAGATCCTGCACCCCCTCCTGGGAAGGAAAGGCGCAGGTTTTGTCCCACCTAACGCAAACCAGTGCGCGACTATGATTCTTTCAGAAGGAAGCAATGCGAGCGCAGGGTGGGTTATGTCCTGCAGAAGCAGCATCCCCCGCATCCAGCTCAGCACCAACCACAGCGAGACGGCAGCTGGAAACCTCCCTGCAAAGCCCCATCCCGGTAGAGGGCTTTGTTGCTCATTAGGCGCTCAGCCAGGAGGTTTAATTACTCTGGCAGCTCATGCGGGAGCAGCGTCTCATCTGTCACCGCGGGGTTTCGGAGCTCACGGATCTGCTCCGAGTTCAGTGCCCTTGCCAATCGCGTGCACAGATAAGGACAAGCATCGCTCCGTGATGCTGATAAGCACAGGCATAGACAGGGAATCCCATGGCAGACCCCAGCCTTGCCTTGCCCACAGGCTCGGGAGGATGAGGGGTTTCGTGCCTGCTTGTTTCTGGGCGGAGACTGGTGGATGCAGATGCCGTGGGAAGGAGGACAAAACCCACATGCTCTATTTGTGCACATCCCAGCAGCTAGTGATGATCTCGGCAGAAGCTGGTTGCCGAAGCTTTGTTATTTATAAACACAGAGGCCTCGGAGACGCGGGAGGGAAAGGAGAGGAGTGGCCCCCAGCACTACAGCCCTCCACATCTGGCCCAGAGCCCCTTTGCCAAGGGGACACCCATTGCCCAAACCCAGCCTGGCCACCATGGGTGCGAGCCTCGCCAGGCGGCTGTGCTCAGGGCTGGACCAGCAGCACCTCCAGGGGCCCTGGAGTGATGCACCAGAGGCACAGTCCCAAGCAATGAGCCCACAGCAGGGACTTCTGCTTTGACACTGAATGAGACCCCCCTGCACCAAAGGACGAGGCCCCCTCCCCAGCCAGGTTACCTCTCCCCAGCCAGGCAGCATCCGTGCTGCTGCTGGAAAAACACATTCCCGACTTAGAGCAAAGCAGCTGCCTCATGATTCCCCCTTCACTGTTTCACCTCTTTCTAGGAGAATTTAATTTCATGCAGGAGCAGGCTTATAATTAATGCTCAGCAGCTCCGCTGCCTCTCTGGTCCCCCCCAACATGCTGCTAATGCAGGTTATTCCCTCCACAACTCCACATCCTCAGCTTCACTGCCTGAGTGAGCATCAGGCTTCTGATGGAGAGGTGCTGCCATTCATTTGGTCGCATCTCAGCGCAGCCCTGGTATCTTTAATTCATAGATGTTGGAATTTTGTATTAGTTTTTGATAAAAAGCCACATTCCCACATTTCAAACACGGAGGAAGACCTGAAGCCGTGTTATTTATTTATTTCGCCACCAGGCTCTGGGAAACTCCATCACTTTGATGGCAAAAAGATCCTCCTGCTCGTAGGAAGTGTTCTTTATGAGGCTGAGCCAGCCCCTGGAGGGTGACAAGAGGGGGTTTTGCTGTATGAATAATGAGTTTCATAACAGAACAAAAACCTGATCTCCCAACTTTGCTCTGCCATGGGGGAAGCAGTACATCAAGGGACTTTGCTGCTTGCAGGGCACGGGCGCCCTCACTACTGTAGTGACTTTTGCACATTCACCCCTTCCAGAGGTTGTGGAGATGAAGTCTGAGGTGGGGAACAGAGCCAGCACAGTCCCAGCACTCCATCCCTCTGGTTCTGCCCCGCTACAGCCTCCCCAGGCACAGGGAAAGGCAGAGCAGTGGCTCTGCACTAGGGGTTTCTGGAGGAGATCAGAGCACAGGGTGAGGTGGGGAGCTCACTTGGCAGCCCCGTGCTTGCAAACCACACACAGCCCTGCCCAAACCCATGGGTTCACTCCAGAGGGAGAGGGACCAACCTGGAGGCCACGTCTCAGCCCACAATCTACTTCATAAGCACCCAAAGCCCATTAACTGCCTCATTTCATACAGAGAACAGAGCTGTTACTGGAGGAGACCCATCCAGCAAGTGCCACACAGCACTGGGAAGATGAACCTGCAGTGGGAGCAATGCAAAGCCACAGCCCCACACAACCCCCCTGTAGGTTTCCCTTCCCAAGGCTGGGAATGGCAGGAGGAGCTCGCACGGACTCCTTACCTGCAGAGGTGATCCGTGCGGCAGGTGCTGCGCAGATCCAGGCAGTTGGGCTTCTCCTTGTCCTCGTAGGAGCAGGAGGGGACGATGGTTTGACGCCGGCGCTCGGCGCACGCCTGGTCCTTGCAGGAGCAGAAGAGCAGGCGGTAGGTGTACTCGCTGGGCACGCGGTCGAAGAACTGCCTCAGTGCCTTGTGGCACTTCCTGCGGCTGCAGTGCTCGCTGGCAGAGATCTCCCTGCTGCACGTGGAGATGTAGCCCGAGCGCAGGCGCTTGCAGTTGTCATTCAGGTTGCAGGCTTTGGCAGCATCGAGGCAGTGGTTGCTTTTGGAGTTGGCGGCGGGGTCCATTCCTACCCGGAGAGCAAGAGGGAGAAGGGCTGAGTTGGCACCAAGGTGCTCTCAGCACAGGGAGAAAGCAGGATGCGCCAGTGTGGTTCCCCTGCTTCATCCCCATCCCCCTGTGTTCTAGAGGTGGCCTTGGCCATCCCCTGATGATCTTAAAGGTCTTCTCCAACCCATCGATTCTATGATTTGCAGACCCCTTTAAGCACAGGAAGGGGTAACACACACCAATTGCAGTGGGGGGACCTGGGCAGAGTCCCCAGTGCATCCTTCATGCCATGAACTCACAATAGCTTTATTCCGTGTCAATTATTCAAAGAATAATCATGAATTATTCAGCCTGCTCCAAACCAGCGCCATGCACTGAGCTGCACAGGGCCACCTCAGCCCCACATCATCTCCTGGCGCACCCCAAAACTGGGTTACCCCCAGCCATTCCCCCTCTCTGGGTTGCCATTGGAAGCACGAACCAGCCAGATCCCACATCTATCCCTGGAATCCATACGCAGCAGGGATAGGATGGACAAAGCTAAACCCCTGGCTGGGAACAACCGCTGAATTGCCTAATTTTCTGTCAAAACTATGGGTGCCTTGCAGCAGCCCAGGCACAGCTCCAGCAGCGGCCCTGTCCCTCATCTCCTCCCCAGCCACATCCTTGGAGTCCTCCTTTGTCTCCCAATTCCCCACTGCCAAAACCAGCACTAAGGAGGGGCTTTCCAACAGCCCTATTTGTAGGGCCTTAGTAATTAGCCAGTGGCAAGCAGCTGCCAGGGGTGAGTGTTGAGCACCATCATCAGCCTTTGCCTCTCCCAGCTGCCTAAAGAGGCTTTCCTGCAGGTGAGCAGTGGTTTGGGATGCCTTTTGCGGCACAGTACCCTGCTTTGTCTCATTTCCCCATGGTCATATCCAACTTGGGGTGAACCTCCAGGCTGGGAGCCATCAGCACGGTGCTGCTTCCACAAAGGGATCTTGATTAAAGAAGAAGCTGGAAACTTCCTGATGTTGTCCCATGCAAAACCAGTTCATGTCCCACTGCCACTGGGGGATGTTTGCAGCTTCCAGGGGCTCGGTACCACCAGTCCCAACCCACACCATGACAACTGTGGGGTCCCCATGTCCCCTTCACTCAGGGCCAGCATCCCCCAGCTGGGCTGTGATGCCAGGAGACCCCAGAACCAAAGGGTGAAGTCCTTTGGAGAGAGTCCTTCAAATGCCAGAAACGTTATCCCAATGAGGGTCACCTCTGTGGAGATCTCCCAGGGTTGGTGGAGGTCAATAAGACATATGCAAAGTGAATTCTTCTTATGATGTATGATTTATAAGCAGATCTGCCTTGACAAATAGTACAAGAGGCAAAAGGGTCGCCGGAGCTAAGAGTGGTGTTTGAGCTGCTGGATGGTCAGAGTCTGAACTGGTGCTGGGGGGAAGCTTCCTTCTGCAAACAGGCCATAAACCCTATTAGGAATAAAGCCATGGGGGGGGTGGTGAAGATAAATCCTTTGGGGCTTCACAGCATCCCCTGAAGGAGTGGAACAGAGATTACCATTTTGTAACCTGGGTCTTTCCAGGCGGGGGCTGAGGATGGAGACAGCTCCTAACACCGATGTCAGAGGAGCAGAAGGGGAGAAAGATGCTTGAAGAGCTTAGGAGACACAGCTCTCTTGTCTCCTTGCCCACACCAGCTCCTGGTTTCGGGGGAATGCACTGAGCCCTCTCTGTTCCCTCCCAGCTCCAACCCCTGCGGATAACAGCACAAGCGTGGGATCTGTGCAAAGTGCTGGCTTATTGTCTAATCCTCGGGAGCATCGCTGCTGCCCTGGCCGGGACCTGCAGGGACCTGGATGCATGTTAATCGAGCCAATGTTTAAAGCACAGGGTTTCTGGGGAGCTCATTAATAAAGCACAAGCATGAAAATTTCATGAGGCAAGAAGGAAGGGCGGAACGAGGGAGCAGGGAAAGGACTGTGCTGGGGGGCCTGGTGCCACCAGCGGCTCCTCTGCAGGAGCTGCCTTTCCTCTCCACACAGGGCAGGGTCCAGGGCAGAGGAGGAGGGTGATGAGGAAGGCAGCTCTGTGCAGCATGAGCTGAAGCCAGGGGCCTGGCACTCCCCCTCCTCTTGGGTGTTGCTGCTCCAGGTTGGTGCCCACATGGGCAGCATAGGGTCAGTTCCCAGCCGGAGTCTCTTCCTGCTTCCCTGCAGGCTGTGTTTTCCCAAGGGCATGCTCCAGCACCATTTGGCACTATAGAGCATCCTCTCTGCTTGCCCGGGATGCTCTGCTCCGCGGGGGGGGGAGGGTCCAGGAGCAATGTGCATCACCCTCCTCCTCACTTCCACAGCCCCTGCTCTCTGGAGAGGTGAAGTAATCCCTCCCCTATCCCCAGCAGTCAACAGCCTCTGCTCAGACTTATTATCCAGAGACAACACGAATGGCTCATTTGCCTCCATCATTTGGGCTCCAGGTCAGGGCTGAGGGTCCTGTGGGGCAAATCACTGCTCCAGGCCAGTGTGAGGGGGACAGGGAAGGCGTGTAAGGAGCACTGAGGCCACCACGATGGTCACAGCTCACCTCCAGAGGATAACAAGAGCCCATTCCCCCCACCCCTGGGGCCCAGAATTGCCAGACAGGCTTCCTTCTCCTCACACTTAGCTTTTGTGAATACATCAGCCCCTGAGCATTTAATCCCCCACTCCAGACACTTTGCTTTTCATACTTCCCAGCAGCTAAAATATTTCCTTGATGCTAATGTAATCCCAAAAGGCGGGTGGGAGACGGGAGGGGGTGGCAGCATCATCCTGAACCTGTGCTGAGCTCCTGGGAGGGAGCCTGGTGACGGGATGCAGCATCAGAGCCCTCCTCCAAGGTGTCCCCAAGCATAGCTGGGGGGTGGGGGGGGGGCACAGCATCACTGTGGGGATCCCAAAGTGCCACCACCCTCTTCCGTGTACACACCATGAGGTCTGGGGATACAGGGACCTCTGAACCGCTGCATTGGTGGGCAGGGTGGGGAAAGGATTAAGAGAAAGAGCAAGGAGAAGCCAAGGCATTGCTGACCTAATTTGAAAAAGGGGAAGAGGGAGTGGCAGCAGGAAGGTTGTCATGGAAATAGATGGGGAAAAAGTGTTCCTGAGGATGGTGGCAGATTTTGGGTCCCCCAGAGGAGGATGTGGGGGCAGAGAGATGCGAGATGCTCCAAAGGGCTCTGCATCCTTCTCCCAGCAGCATCCCATATCTTGGCTTGAGCCTGGGGAGAGACAGCAAAGAGGGTCCCCTCCTTGGCTTCCTCACATATGGGGTGTCCCGCGGGTCCCAAGTCTTCCAGAAGACAAATCACTTTAGACCAAGGGATGGATGGGCAACAGAAAGGTCTGGTCCCCTTCATCTGCCTAATACTGTGACACTAGAGGCACAGCATGACAAAGGAGGGAATTACTGTCTCTCCAGCCCACCACAGCTATTGTATATAAGCCCATGAAAGGTAAAATCCTAAATCACAGCCTGGGGTGAAATGGGAAGCTTGAGGAGCCATCACTGCCAGGCAGGAGCTCAAATGAGCCCCCACCTCACTGGGACTCGCCCACTCCCAGCAATGTCTCATCCCACTTGGAAGGTGTGAAAGAGGGAGAATCTGTCCCAAAGAACATCAAAACCCAACAGCATTCATCCCCTTCAAGCATCAGCATCACAGCCACTGCAGGGGGCTCAAGGCATCAGGTTTGGGGAGATAGGAGAAAGGACTGGCAGGAAAGTGGCCAGAGGAGCTAGAGGAGCAAAGCACAACACAGGGGAAAGAGACACAGGTCTTCCTCGCAGGGAGCTCGGCGGCAGCTCTGCATTCATTCCCAAGCAAGGGAAGACAAACCGCATTGCTTTTATTACCTGAGAAAATTGATGCAAGTCTGAATATATCCGAGAGACGAGAGGTGACGGGCTCGTAGGGAGAGGCTTCATAGAACTCTTCTCCTGGAGGGGAAGGGAGAAAGAAGGGGAGACGAAGCAAATTAAACCCCGCAGTGAATGATCTCAGCCAGCATCGAGCCTATGGCTGGGGGCGGGCACCCCCCCAGTGGGGCAATATGGGACCTGAGAAGGGAAAACCAGAAAGCATTTAAATCACCGGGAAGGAAAAGGCCATTCTGGAGCAGCTCAGCTGAGCTCTTGCTGCCCGGGAGGCTGTGGCTGCGCTGGGCTATACCTGCAGCTGCTGACATCTGGTCCTGACACAGCCCTGCTCCTTCTGCACATCACGTCTGGCAGATGCTGAGCTCAAACTGAGCTCAGGACTTGAGGAAGCTCAGATCTGAAAGGTCACCGCTGTGTGACCACATCCACAGAGCGCAGGCCAGCTCCAAGTGAAGGTTTCAGGGTCTATATAGGGGATATGGACGTGACCAGAGAGCCTCAGCACTTGAGCACTGGAGCATCCTCACCACTGATCCACCTGCACTGCGCTTCAGGGGCTCATCCATTACAATCCCCACTTTCCAGGGGGGACCTAAGCACAGTCCTTACATCCCCAGGCTGGGAGCAAGCCCCCCACACACACACACCTTGGATTGCAGTGCAAACCCCCTCTGCTTTTCTGTATTTCCAGGAAAAGCTGATTTCAGGAGAGGCAGCCACGGCTCTCAGGAGAGGAAACGCTCTCCTCAAGCCCCAGCATCCACAGGAATAATGTATATATCTATAAAATAACCAGTGGCTGGACTTTGAAAGCCCCAGCCAGAGGTGACCAGTCTGGAGCATCAATATCCCTGTGCCTGGCAGCACTTTTGGCAGGGTCTCTGCCTGCATCCCCGCTCTCACTGCCAGTGAGCCTGGACCACTCCAGGCCATGGTGCTCCTGAGTTATATAGCCTAAGGCAGCAGCAGCCTTTATCCCGTGCAATTAAAGAGCCACTTGAAATCCAGTGCTGGAAAACAAGCTCCTTGAGAGGCAGGCAGCAGTGTGGGAATCTTGCTCCAAGCCCAGCACCTCCTCAGCACCATTCCTTGGAAATGTAGGACAGCAGAACTGGCCAGGGAGAGCCGGTGGGATGCCAGGTTGAGCTGCCTCCATCTGCTGTGGGGTTTCAGCCTTGATATTACACTCAGGGTGATGCCAGATGAGTCAAGGGTGCTCCGATGCTGCTCATCACGGGACAGGAGCCCTGCTCCAGGCAGCCTGTGCAACTTCAGGCCGAGCCCCTTCTCCTCACTGGGTTTCCTAATGCTCGGATGACAAATAGCACCTTTATTAAAGTGCATTTAGGAAACACTGAAACCTCCTGCTCTATTGCTTTGCCAATGCAATAAATAATTAAATACCAGCTGAATCTTGCTGCTTGCTGGGGAAATTACCGAGCATTAAAGAGGCAGCGGACTTTTCCTGAGCTCACTGAGATGTAATTAACCTCCAGGAGTGAGGCTGGAGTGGAAGCGGTCCTCCTTAATGGCAGGGACAGGTTAGCTCCCACGGCCAAAGGGCTGGGTGGGAGCCTCTTCACTAAAAGGCACAAGATCAGTGTGTGCCTTGGGCTCCCTATTGCTTTTACACTCACCGGTTCATGCACATTGAAGCTAACAGCTGCTCCCCAAAGCTTCCCCCCTCCTCATGACTCGGTATAATCACTTCTCTTCCCACCTCCTCCCCCAGGTGCAGCTTCCTGAGCATCCTTCATTCATGCAAGCGGGAGCTTGCTGAATGAAGGCTGCCGAAACAACGGAGCGGCAGTTCCTGCTGGGGCTGGGTTTCAGCTTGCGCAGACCCCTCCTCACTGCCGCCCCCAAAACCAGCGCCGCCAGCGCATCCTATGGCTTCAGGTCCCAGTCCTGCCCCCGCCGCAGGGACGGGACTGCAGAGGATGGGGCTCATCCCTGAGCCCCCCGCATGAGCTGGAGCCGCTAAAGGAGGTGGCTGCCAGCAGGGAACCAAACTGCAGAGGAAGGGCCGTTGGGACGAGCCCAAAGCGCTGGCGAAGAGGGGCCAAGCTGCCAGCACGGGTCTGAGGGTCCATCTGCTCGCAAGGTGCCACCCACCAGGCCGGGATGTGCCCTGTGAGGACAGTGCCACAGCGCGGGGTTTGCATAGGCTGAGGTTGGGTTTAGGAGCTTCCACATGCAGAGCCGGTCCTAAACCATAAAGGGATCTACACTGGTGACACTGGCTCCGGTTCGGGGCCAGTCGGGGGCTGGCGGAGCTGTGCAGGGGTGGCAGGAGGGGTAGAGCCCACAAGGCAGCAGAGCAAACCCCAGCAGCACTGAGCCCATCAAACATGATTCCTCCCTTTGAGCAGCCCTGGACCATCAGCATGAGGTGATGCCCCTGCAGAGGGGCAGATAATCCTGCCTGCGATGAACAGAGCAGCCCCGGGCCAGCAAAACCCCATGTCAGTTGCCTGCACTGCTCCAGCTTCTGATTTACTCCTTCACCAGGCTGCAATGACAACAGGCTCCGGTGCACCAACCAGAGCAAGGGCTAACAGAGGGCTTGAGGAGGCAGCAGCAACCTTGGCACCCTGAGAGACCCCCACAGCTGATATTGAAGTACAAAGCCATGCCCCAGATGTGCTTCAGCCCATGGGCACATCTCCTTTGGGGCAGACAGGAGGAATGGAGCCTGGAGAAGATCCAGTTCACAGTTACCTAGATGATCATGGAACATGCTCTGACATGACAGAGATCAGTTCTTGCTGCAACACATCCCCAGCCTCTTTCTCCCTTGCCCCGTGCCCATGTAGGGTAGACAATCAGCCTGGCCTCCATCAGCCCATCAGCATCATACAAGAAAGGTGGGGGGGATCTGCCTTGCCTGGGGTACCCATAGAAGCAGTGAGGTGCCCTTGGAGCTTCCCAGGCTCAAGGTGTGGGTCCTTCTCCCACCTCCATCCCACTGTATCCCCACAGAGCCCTGCCCCTTACCTTCGGTCAGCCCGAGGTGTATACTCCAGTAGATCTGAAGGCACTGAAGCTCCTTCTTCATGCCTCTCTTGCAGCGGCAGTCGTAGAGAGGACTCTCCTGCAGCACCTCCAGGGCTGCCTGGCATTCCTTGTTGGCCAGCATGGTGTTCCTGTCGCGCCCGGCCAGGCACTGCCGCAGCGTGCGGTACCGGGAGCTGCAGCTTGGCTCCGCCGCGCACAGCTCGTTGGCTCGGACACAGTCCACGGGCACCCGCCAGCCATGGGGGTCCTGCCCCGGGGGGGACGGAGGGGCTGCCAGTGACCAGAGGAGCTCATCTGAGCGGGGGGCAGCAGGGGGAGAGATGAGGGCAGAGAGACGTGAGGGTGGGTGAGCACAGTGGGGTGAAGCCCCGCATCCCCTCCCCGGGACACACACATCAGCCTCTTGCCCAGTCCCCAACTGCCCCCCACCATTCAGAGACCCTGCAGAACCAGAGAATCCCGGACTGGGTTGGGTTGGAAGGACCCTTAAAGCTCCTCCAGCTCCAACCCCTGCCATGGGCAGGGACACCTTCCACTAGGGCCTTGAGCACTTCAAGCCACCTGCAAGGTGCTCCAGAGAGGGAGAGCATCCTTCCAGCATGCCAAACCCAAGCCTGGATGTGGCCCCAGCCCAGCCCCATTGGGCAAAATCCAGCTGGGGGCCTCAAGAAGCAAGTGGGATGTCACAGGGCAGCAGTGACGTGGGGGGGTTAACCTGGGGCTCACCTCCAGGGCTCCATTTCTTAGGAAAACCAAACTAAGCAAACCTCCTCCTTCCAGCCCCAGTGCTCAGGGACACCGAACCCCACGCATGGCCTCCCAAGAGCCAAGGGGAGCACGGAGCCCAGCCAAGCTCTCTGCACACGTTGCTCCTTGGTTCTCCTTTGGCAGCTCCTATTCTCAGGGCTGCTGCAGGGTTTGTGGGGTGTCTGAGTCATGGGTTTGAGCTTCAGGCTTGGCAGAGCTGCAGCTCAGTACAAAATCTTTCCTTCCAAGGATGTCCCTCTGTGCCAGCCACCCTTTGTGGTGGCAAGCATCCAGCTCGCCCAACTCCTACCTGTGCACCCCCTTCCCACCCCGCACCCCCATTCCTCTCATGTCCTCATTTCCTTTTGCTTTCTGGAACAGATTCTTGTCAAGTCAACCCCACTGACCCATCTGTCATGGGTGCATGGGGAAGGGAGACACCTCCCCTACGCTTGCACCAGCCAAGTGATGGGGATGGGGAGGGCAGGACTCCTTGAGCCAGTCTGCAAGTGCGGGCAGGGGATGAAGCAGGCAAAGGTGGGACAAAGAGGACCTGGAGGGTGTCCTCAGTTGCCCACTGGGGTGATGTAGAAGGAGACCCCACTTCATGCAATGATTCCCCCCATCGCTGCCCCTGTGCCACGGGAAGCAGCTCCCCAACCCTGTTGCTGCCACATGCAAGGCACCACCTGGGCACAGCAAACCCCACCTCGAGCTCCAGCCCTTCCCAACCCGTGCCCGGGTACAGCAGGGTCACAGTGACACCTACAGGAATGTAACAGGGCCACTCGTGTCCTCCCCACCCCGCCAGGACACGCAGGCAGCTCCCTTGCTGGGTGGGCTCCCAGATCCAGTGGCAATTCCCAGTTGCAGGCAGCTGCAGGCAGGGCTTGCTCCCTGCCACCATCCTTCAGGGGAACACCAGGAGCAAGCGGGCGCAGGAACCTCTGTCCTTGTCTCCTAGTCAGGAAGAGGAGAGGGGATGCTCGTGGCTCTGTGGGAAGAATTGGGCCCTGTGAAGGTGAAGGAGCAGGTCAGCCAGCAGCCCCGGGTTGGAACACCTCCAGTGCCTTCAGTCAGGCCAAGGAACATCCTCCTGGTCTTCAGCCGATGCTCCCGAACAAACACTGCTGAGTTCAGAGGGGTTTGGAGAGTGTTTGGGTACCAGGAGAAGGTGCAGAGCCTCTACACAAATGTTAGATCCAATTTAGGTGGCAGATGCCCCTTGGGATGGCCATCCTTGGCCTTTCAGGATTATATTCCACATGGGAGACAGGCAGGATCCATAAGCAGTGGAGGTACACCCCTGACACACAGCCTGGACTGGCAGGGGACAAACGGGTATGCCCAGATGCTCCTCAGGGCAGGAATGCCAGCTCTACTCCATGAGATGGATGATGCTCTGGTGCTTTGGGTAGAAAGGGGCTGCCTGTGCACCTTGACATGCCTGGAAACCCCAGCCCAAGGCATCCGGCTGCTCCTGCTGCAGCCAGAGGACCCAGTGCATCCAGAGCCACCCCACAGCTCCACTGTGTGCCATTCCACTGCCGCCCTCACCCAGCTCAGCTGCAGATCCACCCCGCGCTGGCCCCAAGGCCTTTGCTCTGAGTGATCCCAGGTCTCAGCTCCAATTCAGTCTTGTTCAGATGATGCCATGAAGCCTCTTCCCAAAACACCATCTGAAACCTCCCTGCTGGCTCTGCAGGCTTCCCAGGCAGGGATCAGAGCTCCTAGCAGACAGGCAGGAAAGGGAGACAGGTTTTCCCTGATGCAGAAGGTGCTGGAGCACATGGAGATCCTTGCAAGGGGCTCCAGCACAGGAACGGGCACTTGCTTATGCCAGGTTGGGAATCCCAAGAGTAAATCCAGCCGCTGGGATGAGAACATGATGATGAGCTGGCCCCAGCTTCCCACCTTGCTTCCATGGCCTCGCAGAGTGCAGGGTGCTACATGTCCCCTCAGCAGCACCGGGAGGGTGCCTGCAGCATCACACATCACATCCAAGCTGGGAATGCCGGCGCAGAACAATCCCACCGGAGCAGGAAGGGCAGGAGCAGTCCTTCCCCATGGTTCACAACACCTCGGTCCTCCCAGGTTCAGCAGCACACAAACTCTGACTGCTGGGGCAGTGATTGTTCCCAGGACCCTCCTCTGAGAAGCTGGGAAAGGCTCTGCAGACCCCCCCCAGACACACAAGGTGGGAGTTTGGATGAAGGGCAGGCTGGGGGGGGAGTCTGTGCCCAAAAGAAGTCACCTCCTGGATGCACAGGAACCTCCCATAATAAAACATCTGCGGAGCATTTAAACCTCATCCTCAGCAGCCTCGGGGGTGTGGGAGCACGGAGAGGATCTGCAGGCAGATGCACAGGCGATGGCCCGCGTTCCTCCCGCTCCCACGGCTCCCACAGCATCACCGGGCTGCGCTGCCTCTTTCCGAGCTGGAGTACACGTTCCCTCTTATCGGTCCTGCCAGAGCCCTTTGGACACGGGCAGCTCTGCAGGGAAACATTTGTCCTCACAACTGACTCCAAGCTCCTCAGGAGCGAGCATCCTCCAGCCCTGCCACGGGGGAGCAAGCCCTAGATCCCTTTCTCCCAAGCAGTTTCTCGCAGGCAAACTGCTTTCTTGGCTCAGCAGAAAGAAGAGCCCAGATGTGAAGGGCTGAGCTCCCTCTGCTCCATTGGAGGCTGCTTTGGAAAGCAGCAGGATGAGGCACTCTGATCACCCTATCCCTAATGCTCCATCTGGGTGTACGGCTTCCCTGGAAACACTGCTCAGGGTGTTGCAGCCCCCCTGCACCCATGAAACATTTGGGATACCCAGGAAAGGGGGCAGAAGGTCTTACATTCATGAACCACCCCCCCGCGAGGGTGGATGGAGCATGGGTTGGATGCCTTTAGGTGGGGCATCCTAGAGGTCCCTATCCTGTATCTTGCCCATGAGCCATCCAGCAGTGCATTGGACTTGTACAGACAAACAGCAGCACCCCAGCTGCACTGGAGAGCCCCATCCTCTACCTGCCCAGACATCTCCCACTTGTGCCCATCAGCCTACCCCCAGAGCATCCCCCCGTGCTCTCCCTGCCTCAGAAAGCATTATTTGTGACCCCTGTTCCAATACTCCCCAGCACACTCTGCCGCTGGCAGGTCATGTCAAAAGGCACCCCCAAATCAAAGCTTTACACCCCACTGCGTCCCATCCCACCCCACATAAAGGCACGTGAAGCATCAGCTCCCTCCTTACCTCCTCATCGTGCTGGGGAGCAGAGCAGAAGAGCTAATCACCTCCATTTCACCCGGGGAGCAGGAATGCAGAGCCCCCCCGCACAGCGGTCCCTCTGCCTGCATCCCAGCCCCACACCGGGGGATGCTCTGGATGGAGGTCTGCTCTCCCAGCCTTCAAGCCTCTCCCCATCCTCAGAGCTGGGAGACCCTGCTCCGTTCCAGGCGAGCTCAGCAGAGTTATACGGGGCGCTGGCTGCTGCAGCGTGCTGGGGCTCACTGACAGCAGCCACCCGTGGCAAGGCGGTGGGGCGCCGATGGCATCCAGAGCACGGCCGAGGCACGGTCGTGTGTGCACCCAGTCTGGCTGGAGTCACAAAGGGGCCTTTTTCCCTCAGATCCACCAAAATCTCTGTCTTTTCCTCCTTTTTGGCTGCATCTTTCCCGCCTCCGGAGGAGGTTGCCCTAGAAATAACCGAGCTTTTCCCCTGGCAGAGACAAAGCTCCGGAATAACTCACTCATGAGCTAGAGCAACACGCAGGACCCGCGGGAGCGGGGACAGCAATTCCCCCCCACACACACACACACACACATGCTATTAGCTCAACTTTCTGAACCCATTCTCCACGCCTTGTTCCCAGGCAGGCAAGGATGGAGCTGGGAGGGGACCCGCAGCCACGGCAGCAGCTGCTGAAGGGCGCTGGAAGACTCGGAAGGAGACACACACATAGGATCCGAAATGCAAATCCACGTTGGATAAGGAGAGAAGGGATCAAAGGTGGGCAGGGCTTTGTCACGATCGGGGCCAAAAGAGGGGGTGTCCCGGCTGGGGTTGTGTGGTGTGTGCCCCCCTCCCCCTTCAAATATGACAGAGAATAGGAAAATAAAGTTGCCCTTCGTTAAAACCCCCGTGTCTCCTCGTCCCTCTCCCAATGCTTCTCCCACCCCGGCGGAGAGCCCGTTCCCTCTCCAGTCCCTATACGGAGGGAGACACCCCACCTTTGCCCCCCCCACACCTGACCAGGCGACATCAGCCCTGCGGGAACCCCCGGCGGGGCCACTCACCTACAAAGAGGACGATGCAAAAGGCGTTTGCCAAGATCATGTTAGTAAATCCGCGCGTTCCTGCACGTGCGCCAAAAAAAGGGAATTAAAAGGAAAAGGAACGGGGAAAAAAATAAAGGATAATTCCCAAGAAATCCAGGGAGATCCCAGATCCGGAGGACGATGGGCTGGAAAAGAGAAGTGGATGCGCTCCGCCCGGCGCGGAGCCGATCCTCAGCCGCGGAGCCGGGTACCGCGGCTCCCCGCCGCCCGCATCCCCGCTGCCCGCATCCCCGCCGGGCTCCGCTCCGCGCTCCGCGGGCTC
>JASSUY010043367.1:674-12350 GCA_032466535.1 Forpus xanthops | reverse complement strand
GAGACCATAGAGAGCCATAGAGAACATAGAGACCACAGAGACCATAGAGACCATAGAGAGTCATAGAGACCACAGAGGCCACAGAGACCATAGAGAGCCATAGAGACTACAGGGACCATAGAGACAATAGAGAGACATAGAGAGCCAAAGAGAGACATAGAGAGCCATCGAGACCATCGAGAGCCATAGAGAACATAGAGACCATAGAGAGACATAGAGAGACATAGAGACAACAGAGACCCATAGAGTCCATAGAGACCATACAGAGCCATGTAGACCATAGAGAGCCATGTAGACCATAGAGAGGAATAGAGACCATAGAGACCATTGAGAGCCATAGAGAGTCCATAGAGATCATAGAGAGCCACAGAGACAATAGAGCCCGTAGACATAATAGAGACCATACCGTGCCATAGAGACCATACAGAGCCATAGAGACCATAGAGCCTGTAGACACCATAGAGACCATAGGGAACAGAGAAACCATAGGGACCATAGAGAGCCATAGAGGACCATAGAGACCATAGAGACCATAGAGAAGATAGAGAGCCATAGAGAGCATAGAGAGCATGGTCTCTATGGTCGCTGTGGTCTCTATGGTCTCTATGGTCTTTTGGTCTCTATGGTCTCTATGGTCTCTATGGCTCTCTATGGTCTCTATGGTATCTATGGTTCTGTATGGTCTCTATTGTCTTTATGGTCTCTATGGCTCTCTATGGCATCGAAGGCCTCTATGGTCTCTATGGGTCTCTATGGTCTCTATGGTCTCTATTGTATATCTATGGCTCTCTGTGGTCTCTATGACTCTCTATTGTCTCTATAGTCTTTATGGTCGCTTTGGTCTCTATGTCTCTATGGACACAATGGCTCTCTATGGTCTCTATGGTCTCTATGGTCAATATGGTCTGTACGGTCTCTATGTCTCTCTAAGGGTCTCTATGGTCTCTGTGGCTCTCTATGGACTCTATGGTCCCCATGGTCTCTATGGTCTCTCAGGATCTCCATGGTCTCTCTGCTGACTATGGTCTCTAAGGTCTCTATAGTCTCTATGGTCTCTATAGCTCTCTATGGTCTCTATGGTCTCTATGGTCTCTATAGTCTCTAAGGACTCAATGGTCTCTATGGCTCTCTATGGTCTCTATGGCACTCCATGGTTCACTAGGGTCTCTATGGTGTCTACGGTCTCTATGGTCTCTATGGTCTCTATGGTTTATCTTTGGCTCTCCATGGTCTTTATAGCTCTCTATGGTCTCTATGGTCCCTATGGTCTCTACAGTCACTATAGTCTCTTTGGTTCTCTATGGTCTCTACGGCTCTCTGTGGTTCTCTATTGTCTCTATGGTGTCTATGGTCTCTATGGTCTCTATGGCTCACTATGGTCTCTATGGTCTCTATGTTCTCTGGTGTCTGTAGTCTCTATGGCTCTCTATGGTCTCTATAGTCTCTATGGTTTCTATGGACTCTATGGTCTCTATGGCTCCCTATGGTTTCTATGGTATCTTTGGTCTCTATGGCTCTCTATGGTCTCTATGGACTCTGTGTCTCTCTATGGGGCTGTATGTTCTCTATGGCTCTCTATGGTCATTATGGTCTCTATGTTCTCTATGGTCTCTCTGGTCTCTATGGATCTCTATGGGCCTCTATGGCTCTCTATTGCTCTCTATGTTCTCTACGGCCTCTATGGCTCTCTAGGGTCTCTATGGTCTCTATGGCTCTCTATGGTCCCTATGGCTCTCTATGGTCTCTATGGTCTCTATAGCTCTCTATGGTCTCTATGGTCGCTATAGTCTCCATGGCCTCTCTGACTCTCTATGGCTCTCTATGGCTCTCTGTGGCTCTCTATGGCTCTCTATGGTCTCTATGGTCTCTCTCGTCTCTATGATCATTCTATGGCTCTGTATGGCTCTTTATGGTTCTCTATGGTCTCTATGGTCTCTATGGTCTGTATGGTCTGTGGTCTCTATGGTCTCTATGGCTCTCTGTGGTCTCTATGATCTCTATGGCACGCTATGCACTCTATGGCTCTCTATGTTCTCTATTTTCTCTATGGCTCTCTATGGTCTCTATGGCTCTCTATGGTCACTGTGGTCTCTATGGCTCTCTATGGTCTCTATGGTCTCTATGATCTCTACGGTCTCTATGGTCTCTATGATCTCTATGGTCTCTATGGCTCTCTATGGTCTATATGGTATCTAGTATCTATGGTTTCTATGGATATCTATGGTCTCTATGTCTCTGTATGGTCTCTATGGTCTCTATGGCCTATATGGTCTCTATGGTCTCCATGGCTCTCTATGGCTCTCTATGGTCTCTGTGGTCTCTATGGCTCTCTATGGTCTCTAGGGTCCCTATGGTCTCTCTGGATCTCTATGTTCTCTATGGTCTCTATGGTCTCTAAGGCTCTGTATGGTCTCTAGGGCTAAGTATGGTCTCTATGTCTCAGTATGGTATCTATGGCTCCGTATGGTCTCTATGGTCTCTATGATCTCTATGGCCTCTATGGTCTTTATAGCTCTATATGGTCTCTATAATCCCTATGGTCTCTATTGCCTCTATGGTCTCGATAGCTCTGTATGGACTCTATGGTAACAATGAACTCTATGGTCACTATGGCTCTCCATGGACTCTATGGACTCAATGGATCTCTAAGGTCTCAATTATTTCCTATGGTCTCTATAGCTCTCTATGGTTCTCGGTGTTCTCTATGGTGTCTATGGTGTCTATGGTGTCTCTGGATCTCTATGTTCTCTATGGTCTCTATGGTCTCTAAGGCTCCGTATGTTCTCTATTGCTAAGTATGGTCTCTATGGCTCAGTATGGTCTCTATGGCTCCCTATGATCTCTATGGTCTCCATGGTCTCTATGGTCTCTATAGCCCTCTATGGTCTCTATGGTCTCTATGGCTCTGTATGGTCTCTATGGCCTCTATGGTCTCTATGGTCTCTAAGGCTCACTATAATCTCTATGGTCTCTATGGTCACTATGGTCTCTATGGTCTCTATGCTCTCTATGGTCTCCGTGGTCTCTATGGCTCTCTATGATCTCTATGGTCTCTATGGTCTCTATGGCCTCTATGACCTCTATGGACTGTATGGCTCTCTGTGGTCTCTATGGACTCTATGGTCTCTGTGGTCTCTATGGCTCTGTATGATCTCTTGGGCTAAGTATGGTCTCTATGGTCTCTATGGACTCTATGGCTCTCTATGGTCTCTATGGTCTATATGGTCTCTGTGGGCTCTATGGTCTTTATAGCTCTATATGGTCTCTATAGTCCCTATGGTCTCTTTTGACTCTATGGTCTCTACAGCACTCTATGGTCTCTATGGTAGCTATGAACTCTATGGTCACTATGGCTCTCTATGGTCTCTACGTCTCTCTATTGCCTCTATGGCTCTCTATGGTCTCTATGGTATCTATGGTTCTCTAAGGTCTCTATTTCTTCCTTTGGTCTCTATGGCTCTCTATGGTTCTCTACGTACTCTATGGTCTCTATGGTCTCTATGGCTCATTATGGTCTCTATGGTCTCTATGCCTCTCTGTGGTCTCTATGGTCTCTTTGGTCTCTATGGCTCTCTATGGTCTCTATGGCCTCTATGGTCTCTATGGCCTCTATGGCCTCTATGGATCTCTATAACCTCTATGGTATCTATGGTTCTCTATATGTCTCTATGGTGTCTATGGCTGCGTATGGTCTTTATGGTCTCTATGGTCTCCATGGTCTCTATGGCAATCTATGGTCTCTATGTTCTCTATGGCTCTGTATGGTCTGTATGGTCTCTATGGTCTCAAAGGTCTCTATGGCACTCTATGGTCACTATGGCTCTCTATGTTCTCTATAGTCCTCTAGGGTCTTAATGGCTCCCTATGGTTCTCTATGGTCTGTATTGTCTCAATGGTCTCTATGGTCTCTTGTCTCTATGGCTCTCTATGGTCTCTATGGCTCTCTATGGTCTCTATGGCCTCTATGGTCTCTATGGCCTGTATGGTCTCTATGGCTTTCTATGGTCTCTATGCCTCTCTATGGTCTCTCTGGTCTCTATGGCACTCTATGGTCTCTCTGGTCTCGATGGTCTCTATGGTCTCTATGGTCTCCATGGTCGCTATGGTCTCCATTGTCTCCATGTTCGCAGTGGTCTCTATGGCTCTCTAAGGTCTCTATTGCACTCTATGGACTGTATGGCTCTCTATGGTTCTCTATGGACTCTATGTTATCTATAGTCTCTATGGTCTCTATGGGCTGTTTATGGTCTCTATGGCTCCCTATGATATCTATGGTCTCTATGGTCTCTATGGTCTGTATGGAACTCTATGGTCTCTATGATCTCTGTGGTCTCCTTGGTCTCTATGGCTCTCTACGGTCCCTATGGTCTCTATGGTCTCTATAGTTTCTATGGATCTCTATGGTCTCTATGGTCTCTATGGCTCTCTATGGGTCTCTATGGTCCCTATGGCACTCTAAGTTCTCTGTGTTCTCTATGGACTCTATGGTCTCTAGGTCTCTCTATGGTCTCGATGGTATCGATGATCTCTATGGTCTCTATGGCTCTCTATGGCCTCTATGTGCTCTATGTCTCTCTACGGCTTTCTGTGGCACTCTATTTCTTGCTATGGTCTCTGTGGTCTCTATGGACTCTATGAGCTCTCTATGGTCTCTAGGGACTCTGTGGTCTCTATGGGTCTCTATGGTCTCTATGGCCTTCTATGGTCTCTATGTTCTCTATGGCTCTCTATGGCTCTCTATGGTATCTAGGGTCTTTGTGGTCTCTATGGACTCTATGAGCTCTCTATGGTCTCTATGGTCTCTCTCGTCACTATGGGTCCCTATGGTCTCTATGGTCTCTATAGTCTCTGGTCTCTATGGCCTCTATGGCACTCTATGATCTCTATGGACTCTGTGGCTCGCTATGGAATTTATGGCTCTCTATTTTCTCTGTGGCTCACTATGTCACTCTATGGCTCTATGATCTCTACGGACTCTATGGCTCTCTATGGTGTCTACAGACTCTATGGCTCTGAATGGTTTCTATTTTCTCTGTGGTCTGTATGGTCTCTATGGCTGTCTATGGTCTCTATGGCCCTCTATGGTCTCTATGTTCTCTATGGTCTCTATGGTCTCTGTGGCTCTCTATGGCTCTCTGTGTTCCCTATGGCTCTCTATGCCTCTCTGTATCTCTCTATGGCTCTCTTTGGTCTCTATGGCCTCTGTTGTCACTTTGGCTCTCTATTGCTCTCTATGGCCTCTATGGCTCTCTGTTGCTGTCTGTGGCTCTCTATGCCTCTCTATGTTCTCTGTGGTATCTATTGTCTCTATGGCTCTCTATGGCTCTCTGTGGCTCTCTATGGCTCTCTATGGTCTCTATGTTATCTATGGTCTCTATGAGCTCTCTATGGCACTCTATGGCTCTCTTTGTATCTCTATGGTCTCAATGATCTCTATAGTCTCTATGGTATCTATGGCTCTCTATGGTCTCTATGTTCTCTACGGCTCACTATGGCTCTCTATATTCTCTATGGTCGCTATGGATCTCTACGGCCTCTATGGTCTCTAAGGTTTCTCTATGGGTCTCTATGGTCTCTATGGGCTCTCTATCGACTCTATGGCTCTCTATGGCTCTCTATGGTCTCTATGGTCTCTGTGGTATCTATGGCTCTCTATTGCTCTCTATGTTCTCTATGGTCTCTATGGCTCTCTATGGTCTCTATGGTCTCTACAGTCTCTATTGTCTCAGTATCTCGCTATGGACTCTATGGTAACTATGGTCTCTATTGTCTCTATGGACTCTATAGTCTCTATGGTCCCTATGATCTCTATGGTGGCTATGACTCTCTATGGTCTCTATGGCTCACTACTGTCTCTCTGACTCTCTATGGTCTCTATGTCCTCTATGGCTCTCTATGGTTCTCTATGGTTTCAACCGTCTCTATTGTCTCTATGGTCTCTATGGCTCACTATGATCTCTATCGTCTCTATGGTCTCTAGTCTCTACGGTCTCTATGACCCTCTATGGTCTCTGTGGTCTCTATGGTCTCTTTGGTCACTATGGGTCTCTGCGGTCTCTATGGTCTCTATGGTCTAAAAGGCTCTCTATGGTCTCTATGGTCTCTATGGCTTTCTATGTGTCTCTATGGTCTCTTTAGATCTCTGTTGTCTCTATGGTCTCTTTGGTCTGTATGGCCTCCATGGTCTCAATGGTCCCTATGCCTCTCGATGGTCTCTACTGCACTCTATTGTCTGTATGGCTCTCTATGGTTCGCTATGTTCTCTATGTTCTCTATGTTCTCTATGGTCTCTATGGGCTCTTTATGGTCTCTATGGCTCTCTTTGGTATCTATGGCTCTGTATGGTCTCTACGGCTGTCTATGGTTTCTATGGTCTCTGTGGCTTTCTATGGTCTCGATGGTCTCTATGGGTCTCTATTGCTCTCTATGGTCTCTATGGCTCTCTACGGTGTCTATGGTCACTTTTGTCTCTATTGTCTCTATGATCTCTATGGCACTCTATGGCTTTCTATGGTCTCTATGATTTCTATGGCTGTCTAGGGACACTGTGGTCTCTATGGTCCCTATGGCCTCTCTTTTGTCTCTATGGTCTCCAAGGCACCTTATTGCATTCTACGGTCTCTATGGCTCTGTATGGTCTCTGTGGCTCTGTATGGTCTCTATGGCTCTCCATTTCTCTCTATGGTCTCTATGGCTCTCTATGGTCTCTATGGCTCTCTATGCCTCTATGATCTCCATGGTCCCTATGGCTCCCTATGGTCTCTATGGTCACTATGATCCCTATGGTCTCTATGGTCTCTATAGTGTCTATGGTCTCTATGGCTTTCAATGGTTCTCTATGTCACTCTATGGTCTCTATGGCCTCTATGGCTCTCTATGGCTATATGTGGCCCTCTGCGGCTCTCTATGGACTCAATGGTCTATATGGTCTCTATGGCACCTTATTGCTTTCTACGGTCTCTATGGCTCAGTATGGTCTCTGTGGCTCTGTATGGTCTCTATGGCTCTCTATTTCTCTCTATGGTCTCTATGGTCTCTATGGTCTCTATGGCTATCTATGGTCTCAATTTTCTGTACGGCTCTCTGTGGCTTTCTATGGTCTGTATGGTCTCTATGTTCTCTATGGTCTCTATGAATGAAATGGTTTCTTTATCTCTCTCTATGTTCTCTATGGTCTCTCTATGGTCTCTATGGCTCTCTGTGCCTCTCTATGGCATCTATGGCTCTCTATGGTCTCTATGGTATCTATGGCTCTCTATGATCTCTACAGCTCTCTACGTTCTCTATGGTCTCCATGGCTCTCTGTGGATTTCTATGGTAAGTATAGTCTCTGTGTTCTCTACGGTCTCTATGGCTCTGTATGGACTCTATGATCACTATGGTCTCTATGTCTCTCTATGGGTCTCTATGGTCTCTATGGTCTCCATGGCTCTCTCTGGTCCCTATGTTCTCTATGGTCTCTATGTCTCTATATGGTCTCAATGGTTACTATGGTCTCTATGGCTCTCTATGGGTCTCTTATGATCTCTATGGCTCTCTATGGGTCTCTTATAATCTCTATGGCTCTCTAAGCTCTCAATGGTCTCTATGGATTCTATGGCCTGTATGGTCTCTATGGGTCTCTATGTCTCTCTATGGTCTCTATGGTCTCTATGGTATCTATGGTCTGTATGGTCTCTAAGGTCTCTACTGCTCTCTGTGGCTCTCTATGGTCTCTACGGTCTCTATGGCTCTCTACGGTCCCTATGGTCTCCAAGGTCTCTATGGCTCTCTATGGTCTCTATGGTCTCTATGGGCCACTATGGTCTCTATGGCTCTCTATGGTTCTCTATGACTCTCTATGGTCTCCACGGTCTCTATGGCTATATATGGCTCTCTATGGTGTCTATGGCTCTCTAGGGTCTCTATGGCCGCTAAGGCCATCTATGGACTCTATGGACTTTATAGTCTCTATTGTCTCTATGGTCTCTATGGGTCTCTATGGCTCTCTATGGTCTCTATGGACTCAATGATCTCTATGGGTCTCTATGGTCTCTATGGTCTCTAACGTCTCTATAGTCTCTATGGTCTCTATGGCTCTCTATGGTCTCTATGATCTCTATGTCTCTCTATGTTCTCTATGGCTCTCTATGGTCTCTATTGTCTCTGGTATCCATGGTCTCTATGGTCTCTATGGTCTCAAATGCTCCATGTTGTCTCTATGGTCTCTATGGCTCTATATGTTGTCTATAGTCTCTATGGTCTCTATGGTCTCTATGGATTCTATGCCTCTCTATGGTCACTATGGTCTCTGTGGTCTCTGTTGTCTCTATGGTATCTAAGGTCTCTATGGCTCTCTATGGTCTCTATGGCTCTCTATGGTCTCTATGGCCTCTATGACCTCTATGGTCTCAATGGCTCTCTATGGTGTATATGGTATCTGGTCTCTATGGTCACTATGGCACTCTATGTTCTCTATGTCTCTGTATTTTCTCTATCGTCTCTATGGATCTCTCATAGAGACGGTAGAGACCATAGAGACCAAAGACACCATAGAGAGCCATAGAGACCTCAGAGGCTACAGAGAGCCATAGAGACCATAGAGACCTTCGAGAGCCATAGAGACCCATAGAGACCATAGAGACCATAGAGACCATAGAGACTATAGAGACCATGGAGAGCCATAGAGACCACAGAGACAATAGAGACCATAGAGACCATAGAGAATACAGAGACCATATTGAGCCATAGAGAGCATAGATTGCCATAGATAATCATAGATACCATATAGATTATAGAGAAAATAGAGAGCCATACCGAGCCATGGAGATCATAGAGACCATAGAGCCCCATAGAGACCATGGAGACCATTTAGAGCCATAGAGACCATAGAGACTATTGGGACCATAGAGACCGTAGACAGACATAGTGACCATAGAAATCATAGAGAGCCATAGATGAACCATAGAGACCATAGAGACCTCAGAGACTTTAGAGACCATAGAGAGCCATAGAGACCATAGAGACCATAGAGATCTATAGAGACCATAGAGGCCAGAGAGAGCCATAGAGGCTATAGAAACCATAGAGACCATAGAGAGCCGTAGAGATCCATAAAGAGGATAGAGAGCCCATAGAGCCCATAGAGAACATAAAGACCATAGATACCAGAGAGATAGTTGAGAACATAGAGAACCATAGAGACCAAAGAGACCAGTGAACGTAGAGAGCTTAGAGTCCATAGAGAGCCATAGAGACCATAGAGACCATAGAGATCTATAGAGACTTAATGACCATAAAGATCATAGAGAGCCTTAGAGAGCCATGAATAGCATTGACACCATTGAGACCATAGAGACCATCGAGAGCCATAGAGATTATAGAGACTATAGACACCATAGACAACACATAGAGAGCCATAGAGACCATAGAGACCATAGAGAGCCATAGAGAGCATACAGAGCCATAGAGACTATACAGAGCCATAGAGACCATAGAGACCATTAGAGACCATAGAGAGCCATAGAGTGCCATAGAGACCATAGTGACCATAAAGCTTCATAGAGACTTTAGAGGCCATAGAGACAATAGAGATCCATAGAGACCATAGAGACCATAGAGACCCTAGACACCATAGGGACCGTATCGACCACAGAGAAATTTAGAGAGCCGTAGAGACCATAGAGTCCAGAGAGACCACAGAGAGAACAGAGAGCCATAGAGTCCATAGAGACCATAGAGACCATATCGAGCCATAGAGACCATAGATTCCATAGAGACCATAGATACCATAGAGACCATAGAGAACATAGAGAGTCATAGAGACCATAGAGACTATAGGAACTATAGAGACCATAGAGAGCCAAAGAGACCGTAGAGACCAAAGAGAGCCATAGACACCATAGAGAGCCATAGAGTTCCATAGAGAACATAGAGATCCATAGAGAACATGCAGAGCCATAGAGACAATACAGACCCATAGAGACCACACAGACCATAGAGGCCATAGAGACCATAAAGAGCCAAAGAGACCTTAGAGTCCATAGTGAGCCATCGAGTCCATAGAGTGCCATAGAGTGCCATAGAGACCATAGAGGTCATAGAGAGCCTTAGAGACCTTACAGAAACATAGGGACCACAGAGACCACAGAGACCATAGAGACCATAGAGAGCCATAGTGACCATAGAGACCATAGAGAGCCATAGAGAGCCACAGAGAGCCATAGACAGCCATAGAGAGCTATAGAGGCCATAGACGACATTGAGACCATAGTGATCCATAGAGAGCCACAGAGAGGCATAGAGGGCTAGAGAGACCATAGAGAGCCATAGAGACCATAGAAACCCCTAGAGACCATAGGAAACCACAGAGAACATATAGAGCCATAGGGACTATAGAGGCAATACAGAGCCACAGAGACCATACAGAGTCATAGGGACCATAGAGAGCCATAGAGGGCATAGAGACCATAGGGAGCCATAGAGACCTTACAGGATATAGTGAGCCCCGGAGAGCCATAGAGAGCCATAGAGACCCTAGAGAGGCATAGAGACCATAGGGAGCCATAGAGAACATAGAGACACATAGTCACCATAGTGACGACAGAGAGCCATAAACCCCATAGAGAGCCATAGAGAGCCGTAGACAGCCATAGATACCATAGAGACCATAGATACCATAGAGACCATAGAGAGCCATAGAGACCATAGAGACCCATAGAGAGCCATAGAGACCAAAGAGACCATAGTGATCATAGAGAGCCATAGAGACCATAGAGACCAAAGACACCATAGAGACCATAGAGATCATAGAGACCATAGAGAGCCATAGAGGCCATAGAGACCATAGAGACCGTAGAGATCATAGAGAGCCATAGAGTGACATAGAGACCATACAGGCCATACCGACCATAGAGACCATAGAGAACATAGAGAGCCATAGAGACCATAGAGATCATCGAGACTATAGAGAGCCATAGAGAGCATAGAGAGCCGTGGAGAACCATAAAGACCATACAGACCATAGAGACCATGGAGACCATACAGTGCCATAGAGAAGATACAGGGCCATAGAGACCATAGAGAGCCATATAGACAATAGAGAGCCTTAGAGACTATAGAGAAGATAGAGACCATAGAGAGCCATAGACACCATAGAGACGGCAGAGATCTATAGAGACCATAGAGAACATAGAGAGCCTTAGAGACCAAAGAGACCATAGAGACCCATAGAGAACATAGAGACTATAGAGGCCATAGAGAGCCGTAGAAACCATAGAAATCATAGAGATCCATAGAGACCATAGAGAACACAGAGAGCAATACAGAAAATAGAGATCATAGAGACCAGAGAGAAAAGACAGATATGTAGATACCTTAGAGACCATAGAGACGATACAGAGCCATAGAGACCATAGAGACCAGAGAGACCATAGAATACCATAGAGATCCATAGAGTGCCATATGGAGCTCATAGAGACAATAGAGACGATAGGACCATAGAGACCATAGAGACCATAGAGACCATAGAGTGCGTAGAGAGCCATAGAGAGCATAGAGACCATAGATACCATAGAGACAGTAGAGAGCCTTAGCGACCATAGAGAGCCATAGAGATCCATAGAGATCATAGAGACCATGGAGGGCCATAGAGACCATAGAGAGCCATAGAGTCCATTGAGACCATGGAGACCATAG
>JASSUY010043366.1:0-24440 GCA_032466535.1 Forpus xanthops | reverse complement strand
GAAGGGAAGGGAAGGGAAGGGAAGGGAAGGGAAGGGAAGGGAAGGGAAGGGAAGGGAAGGGAAGGGAAGGGAAAAAAAGGCATAAAAAAGGAAAAAAGAGAATCATAGAATAAGTTAAGGTTGGAAAGGACCTTAAGATCATCTAGTTCCAATGCCCCTGCCATGGGCAGGGACACCTCATACTAAACCAGTCCACCCAAGGCTATGTTCAACTTAGCCATGAATACCACCAGTGATGAAGCATTCGCAACTTCCCTGGGCAACCCATTCCAGTGCCTCATCCCCCTTACAGTAAAGAATTTCTTCCTCATATCCAATCGAAACTTCCCCTGTTTAGGTTTCAACCCATTATTCCTTGTCCTGTAACTACGGTCCCTAATGAAAAAAAGGGAAAAGGGAAAAAATAAAAGAGCTGTGCTGGTATCAAACCAGAAAAGTTGACCTATCCAAAAACAAGCAGAAACTCATAAAGCAACTTTTACTGACAGGAATGATAATGACCAACAACAAAAAAAAAATCCCTGAAAATTACATAATGCTTTCATTGTTCTGTTGATTGAAGTAGGAAACTGAAAACTCTTGAGTTACTTTTTCTTTTGTCCTGCCTTTTCAAGGTCATAATTAGCTGGAATTCTGGATTAAAGAAGTTTTGAGTAAGAAAAAAAACAAAAAACAAGTTTTTTCTCCATTGGTGAATCTGTCCCTTCCTAATCTTTTGGAGGTATATCTGAAGAGAATATGTGAGCTTTTTGAGCTGATTCATTTTTGTTTTAAAATGGTTGGTCAATGATATCAGTGAGTGGCTGATGCTGTGTGCCAATTACCCACCACATCAGTGAAACAAGCTGACATAACACCTGGATTAATCAAAGTAAAAGCTTTTAAGTCACAAGCCTTTATTCTTCCAAAAAAAAAAAATTTTTTTTGCATGATCACTCTTACCATTGCAATGAGTGTGCAAGTTGTGCAGGACACTGAGTTACTACAACATAGAAGCCTCTTTTTAAAGGAGATTACAAAGAATTGTCAGTTGTTCACCTGTTCTGTCCTTCACTAAGACACCTAATTCTTGCCTTTCACAACAAATGCTCCAACACAGGAAAACCATAAAAAAAAGAAACTGCTGTGCTCAGAATACTTCATCTCAGGAATGAATACTCAGAATACTTAATCTGGGACTGAATAAGCTGTAATGCGATAAAGTTTAAAAATTATATTGATGTTGTAGAGACCAAAACTGTTCTAAAAAAATGTGCTATATTTAATAAATTCCATTTGATATATATGTATCTATTTATGTATTGTATAGACAAGAACTGACTGCCACTTCTGCTGAAATTCAGTTTGTCAGTACCCAATACAAAGAAAAGCCATTTAAGAGGAATACCTTGTTTTCAATAAATAAGATGTCAAGGTCATAACAGCAACCACTTTTTCTTTCCACTTTTTGACCTGATTCATGTTGACAACAACAAAATAATAATTTGAGAGTTGTCATAAAATGGAAAACGTGGATGCTTGCCCAGCTGTAATGAACAAATTTCTCTGTTGTCATTGCCAAAATTAACAACTTTCATAATTAGGAAAGTTATTTTATAATTTGTTGTTGGGAGTATCTGGCATCCTACCTCTATCAAAACACAGAGAACCAAATTTCCCTCACCAGCAGGTTAGTGGTGTAAGTGTGGTGACTGAGAAAGTTTCAAGCATGACTACTATAACCAAAAGAAAAGTCTTCTGCCCTTGTCAAAGCTTACATTTCAGAAAGAGATCAAGCTCTACCTTACCACCAATTAAGCTTTTTGTCACAATCATGCTGTTGCAGAGCTTCATTCTTCTGTGCTGAGAAACTCCTCTTGTAATTTCCAATTTCAGTTTATAATGCATTAATTTTAACCTTTTTTTCTTGTTCCAATATAGTCTTGAATTATTTCTTTTCCCAATGTTGTGTTTCCCTACTCCACTTTTTACACAAGGAAACAACCTCTCAAAAAACAAGATTCCTACTCTTTCGTTTACACTTACTATTATTTTTCTTCATTCTCGCTCTTCAGTGAATACAGCACTCAAACTAAGGTTTCCACAGATGTTTTGTCAATGGCTTTGATACTTCTCTAACTTTTTGCAAATTCCCAGTGCACCACTGTACATTTGTCTATTCAGTAACTGTTTTGCATTGACAGCACGTAGTCCTCTTGTACTGGACAAATTATTGCTAGGTCTTTCTTAACATTTCTAACTGCTAAGCTCCTAGTTGCTACCAGATGTTATTATTACTGTTTCTCCAGGTTATTCAATTTCATTCCATCTCTGTCAGTCCTCAAGGTCCTCTTGTTCTTTAAGGTGATACCATGCTATATTGGTGATGCTTCAACTTTGGATAACTTGGATTTTTTTTTAGCATAAACCTAATATTTGTGCAAACAGAGTAATCTGGCACCTTTAAACAAGATAAATCTCCAAACAAACAAAATAAAGCCCCAAACTGTTGCCAATAGAACTAGCATTAAATTGCCAGTTTAATGGTTAACCCTTCACATGTAACTGTCATTGTTCCCCTGCAAGCCAATTTCTTATGTGCCTTACAAATATTTAACCCCAAGATGAGACAGAAGTGATAATGAATGTGGTAGACAATATCTTGAAGTATTAGGCTACTTTACCATATGTACCTTTTGTAAACCTAAGTTGTGTATTATAGTTTTTGCTCTTTGTTTCCCTCTTTTTCATGTCCAAAGGCAATTCAAAATGGTAAATATGCTTAGGCTGAGAAGCATATTCAGGCAGTTGTCACTCTCAGAAACTGCAGAAATTCCTCCAAACTGTGTTGTGCTGTACTCTGTCACACAGTTGTGGGGATCTATTTAGAGCTTTAGGTTCTTTTCACCTGTAAAGAGTGCATAAATATTTAGCACTTCACAGGAGAAAAAGTTGGCAGTTAAGCATCTAAGTGAAAATGAGAAAGCCAAAAAGCTTTACTTGACTGATGGATAACCCTGGAATTACATAAGTAACTCAAACTAAACAACAGTTTGATAACATGTCAGAAGAGTTTGTGAAGCTATACCTATAATTCAGGATACCTCGTTCACAGGGGAGGGCTGCTGGAATTCCAATGCAAAGGCTAATGGTGCCTTGTATCCATTCTCTGGTAGAATGAACCAGAACTTTTCTGTTTACTTTCCCCTCCTTATTTTATTAACAGAAAATTTTCCTAGGTGCATAATGTCATCATTTGCCTTAAAAATATGCCTTATAAGGAGCTTTTTGTTTGTATGGAAGAGTAGGCTATGGCTGATGTGAGTTTTCCTTCCCTATACACTTTATGTTGCTAAGTGACATTTGGCAATGAATATTGTATGTTGCTTCTGTTTCTCTGAGCCAGCAGCATTTTTTTGCTATAGTCCAGATGTCAGCGTAGTGAGATGTCATCCCTATAAGGATCTCCATTTGAACAGGAGGAGAATGAATGATTTGCAGTATCATGAACAGCTTTATTGGCATCAAAGCTGATACATTATTAATTACAAAACTCATTTTACTCCATACCCTAAAGAGAATTTCTCAAAGCCTTTAAGGTTTTTTAGAAACTTTGAATAATGGTACCAACACAAATGCACATAAAACATATATGTTCTGAAAAAAAAAAAAAAGAAAAGAAAAGAAAAAAAACAAAAAAAAAACAAAAAAAAAAGAAAAAAAAAAAGAAAAAAAAAGGGAAATTTCTCTGTCCTTTTTTAAAGCTTCCTCTTTTCTGTATGAAAAAAATAAATAAAAATTAATAAATGATATGCACACACTGCAACACAAAAAAAGGTATTGAAGGTGGTTCATATTTCATAGCCATTCTCTGAAAACAAGTATGTGGGTAGATATTTTGGTCTTTCTGAAATTTTATATATGATAACTATCTCATGCTTTGGCTTCTTATCTCATAATTTGGCTCCTTATCCAGATGCAAAATATTCAGCTTTTTCAGCTGTTAAACAGTCTGGGGCATGTGTTATGTCTTGTGCAATGAACATCTTTTTAAATACATTCAAAACCATGCCTGGAGCCCTAGGACCCAATATGTAGTCTGTGACTTTTCAAAAGTTCTTGTGCCAAGATCATGACATAAAAAGTAAAACAAATAGATGTGCTTCTCCAACATCAATCTTTGTGTAACAGCTATGCAACTATCAGAGATCCTGAATAAAGACAGGCAAGTAGAAGGGTTACCCAAAGCAGACCATGTGACCAAAATGTTACTGAAAGTATCAACTGAGTCCTTAGTTTCTGTCCTCATACAGGAAGGGAGAAGAAATTCAAAAAGGGCTATCCTTCACTGGGATTGGTCACATCATCCTCCTGACTACATAATAGCAATCCAGACTCTCCTTACTCTTAAAGTCTGCATAAACACTGTTCTTTCACCTTTTTACATGGGGAGGTACAGCTTCTCTCAGGCTGCCTCATGCCATACTCCCAGTGCATATATTTCAATATTTGCTGTCTGTGTCACCCACAGGTGTGTCATAGGTCACAAAACTTTTGCTGACCTTTAGGTTCAATGCAGAAGTCAGAACACTCAGACAAATCTCAGTGAAGTTTTCAGCATTTCAAAGTTTAAATTGTATTCTTAGTTTGGCACCTGGAGAACATGCCTCGCGCAGTTCATCTTACTATTTGTGGTTGTGAAGTTCAGTATATGAATATGTCACTTTTGCCAGATCAGGGCCCCTTAGCTGAGAATACATAACTAGGAGGAAACACCTTCATGCTAAGGCACTGGGGAGCTTTCTTTTCCTCATATTGACTCTAGATCTGTAAGAGATTACAAACATATTCATATTTCTTTGATCACCACAAAAATAAATGTGTCTGTTTGTCTAAAATTTATCACAGGGCAATAAAAGTATTTTATGTGTACTCAATCCAAAATCCCATCAGGAAGGAAAGTAGAATGAACCATTTGCTTCATGCTATCTTTCTATAAAAAGTCTTGTTTCTGGAGAGAAACTGTGCCTAAGAGAGAAAAAAGGTATATAAACTAACCTATTTAGCAAGATTGGTTAGATTAGGGACACAGAATCAAATTCTTATTCTCCTGATTTTGTAAGAGACAAATGTTCTGTTTTACCTGAAAAGAATCAACATAATTAAGGGAAGAATACAAATAAATGGTTTAAAGAGAAAGAGAAGAAAAGGAATTTCTGAAACTGCAACTGTGCTTGCAGAGGAAAATACTTAAATAAATAAAAGTGGGTAAGGGATTGACATTTCATCACTCACTGTAGGGAGTACATCGTAATTTGCATAGGTGTTTGTCCTGGTTTCAGCAGTAGCAGTCATGTTTCTCCTTCTTGGTAGCTGGTGCAGTGCTGTGTTTTTGACTTTCAGCCTGAGAACGGAGCTGATAACACCAATGTTTTTAGTTGTTGCAGTAGTGTTTAGTCTGACCAAGGACTTTCTGAGCCTCATGCTCTGCCAGGGAGGAGGGGAAGCTGGGAGGAAGCAGAGACAGGACACCTGATCCAAACTAACCAAAGAGGTGTTCCATACCACAGCCCATCATGCCCAGGATGTAAAAGACTAAGGACAGGGACCTGGAAGAGGGGGGTTCACTGCTCGATTGGACTGGGTATCGGTGGTGAGCAGTTGTATTCTCTTCCTTTTTTTTTCCCTTGTCATTATTATTGGTGGTAGCAGTAGTGGTTTGTGTTATACCTTAGTTACTAAACTGTTCTTATCTCAACCCATGGGAGTTGCATTCTTTCGATTCTCCTCCCAGCCTCTCTAGGAGTGGGGGAAAAAAAGAGGGGGAGAGTGAGTGAGCTAACTGCATGAGTTACGGAATAAACCACAAGAGTGTTATAATTCAAAGGGGGGACCAAGCTGTGACAGGTGAGTTGTTGCTTGACCTGCTGACTGGCTGAAAGATAACTTTCTGAACACGCACCACTCAAAGTCAGTGGTCAGTGTCTACTAGCTCTTAAGGACAAATACGTGTAGAGCCTCTCACAAAAAGCTTGATTTCTTTTCTCCAACTACAGAGATTTTCACCTTCTGCTAAAGGCTTCATCTGTTGACTTACAGTCATCAACCAAAAGACTATTTTATTCTGAAAGCTGAGAATTCCAAAGGAAATTTGAAATAGCTTCCTTGCTCATTACAGGCAAGATTTATCCCTACTTCACCCTGTGGGAGAATGAACTTTTTTCTTTTGAATTTTCTGGTTTAGAGGCAACTTTTTTTGCTATTTTGTCAAAATTTTACTTTCCAACTGCTAATTGCCAGCCACACTGCCAATAAAGAGCAGGTCTTGGCCAACCTCTTTAAAAGATTTTGTTCTGTTGTACAGATTACCTTTACACAGCAGTGAGGCAAATCATTAAATACGTGTAAATGCCTGCAGACCATGATTAAGCTGATAATATTAGCCTCTAATTAAGTTGGGTTGCTGATTTCTCTCCATGTTGTTATTTTTACAAAGAAAATGTTACATCCAAATCCTGACCCTACTGAAAAATGACTCCTGGGACTGTGCAGCTAGCAGTGTTCTAAGTATAATGCAGGGATTGGATAGGATAAGTAAACTATGGATGTCCTATGGAGAAACAGAATATCTTGCATATTTTGAGACTTAGCTCTATTAGGACCTCAAAAAGGCAATGGTAGTCAAGAACTCTCTTTTGAAAATAGTCTAAAGGTAGTTTAAATTAACCTGTACATACACAAAATTCAATTTATTCAGGCTTTGCATTCACCTGGAAATTACACGTAGCATCCGTGTTAGGAACTATAGTAAGCTGAACTCCAGTTAATGTGTTTTCTAGGTATGAGAGCTAATATATCATACTTTATTTGAATTTTATTAGTGTTATTTAAATAACAACTTGAAGTCAGCACTTAGAGCTTGTAACTGCTATAAATACTGTTGTATTGTAAACAAATGTCCTGTTCCTAAGCAGAGATGTAAATCAAGCAAGGTCCATATGAGTCAATGTAATAATATCTCCACCAAACTTTAGATGGTCATTATTTTTAGAATTCAAGTTTTCCATCCCTTGAGAACCTTATTCCTACATCCTAAATCAAAATCACCAAACACATCCCAACAGTTTATTCTTTAAATATACCCTTCATTCCTTCAATACTGACAAAAAGAACATTGCTTCAAAGCTGAGCCAAAAACCAAAACAGTACATATTCCAAAAGTGAAGTGAAGGAAATAGATTCTTGTTAAGGAATTCGTCCAAGCAGAATTGACTGCAGTACAGCTGCAACTTAATCAAAAGCAATGCTGGAATCCATGGCTTGTCTTCCCTCTGAGCTACAGACAATGCCAGAGCTCTTAACTCTTCAGAGACTCTTTGGAAGATGTAGCACAATGGTCAACTGGCCATACTATGTATGTGGCTATGTAAATCCCATGTAAAGCAGCTCAATAAGAATTCCGGATTTATAAACTCAATAAGCTGCAATAGCTCAAATAAATTCAAAGATAAAAGAAACCATCAAAGAGAGAGGAGATAATCGAATGGAGATGTAGGCATCTATTTTGTTTGCATTTACAGTTCTAAAAGGTAAGTGTTTGGCCATAGTGCATGTCACCAGAGAGAATGAAATAAGATAGGCATTCTCACTGTGGGTCTAAATAATTTATTCTTCATTTGGTGATAATTTCCTTAAATCATTTTAGTTGGTAACAGTGGCTAAGTTCCAAGGCATTTTGGAGGAGTAAAATTGCAGAGGAAAGCAAAAGAATTTGAGGTGGAATGGCATGTTGGGTTGTTATGTTGGATTGTTTGTTCTGTCCTTTGTTTGTGCCTATTTAGTTAAGGCATAAGATGCTTTGGTTTGCTTTTCTGTAGCACGCAATTATTGTGGGAAAGCTACGTCAAATAAGTGAATGTTTTCCTTTGATCAAAAAGGCGATGAAATATGTGGTCATTCTGATGTGTTCTGGGGCTAAGCTCCCCAGCACAGCTGCTGATCAAACTCTTATTATGAATCCTACAGATAATCCAGATCTCTGGCACAAGTTTGTTTTAAGAAAAATCCATTGGGTTCAAGTGGTTGAATTGGTCTTACAATTAATTTTGTCTGAGGGCATGCCATATCCTTTACTTCATTTAGAAGATGTTTGTTGGCACCTGTAACAACCTTTAGCTGTAATTTCAAGGTCCTGTTTTTTTGACAGGGTTTAGGGTTTTTTTGTAAATATTTACCACAAAAGCACTTGAATGAAAGAACTTCACCAGGACTAAATGTTAGAAACTGTTTATATTAACAATACGCACTGAAGAAAGGGAAGTGACAGGTGTTTTTACTAGAGGTATTTACTAGTCAGGTATTCCATATAGATCCATCATAGACAAGATAGTGTCAAAACACATAGAACACTAGAAATGAAGGAATATGGAAAAAAGTCTTGACTGAAATTTATGTAGTTCTGTTCATGGTGAAGACACGGCAAGAGGAAACTTTGACTTGTCATCTCCTACAGAATAGAAGTGTGATGGTAGGAAAAAGGGATACCAGGCTTCCTGGGAATTTGAACAGATTTTAAACTGATATTTGATCCTTAGCCTTGAAGACAGTTTTGGTGCAGAACTCAGACCATCAGGGATGCAGTGACCTTACAGCCTTTTGCTTCAGAAATGTCCTTGAGTGATGTACCTCCTAATGGTTAGACTGTAGATTGTCTGCCCACAGTAGCAGCTTGGAGCCCTTGCTGCATGACTGAAGAAATAAAGTACATAACTCTTGGACTAATAATGGATAAAAATTTGATGATAAAAAAGACTGAAGTACATGATGCTTAACTTCAGAAGAAAATGAAGAAGCGTCCCACGTCTGCCATTGCAATGAAAACATGTATTGTTGTTGCTACTGCTATTAATATTTTAATTTTTAACCATGCCTCAAAAGGATTAAATCACATTATGTTGATATAGAATCATAGAATAGTTAGGGTCGTAAAGGACCTTAAGATCATCTAGTTCCCGGCCCCCTGCCATGAGCTGGGACACAGTACAAATGAGTACCAAAGAAGTATCAAGAGTCCAGATGATATGAAGATTTCTACATACAAAAACCTGGTACATGAACCTCATTCTTTCCTAATCAGGACAGCACTTAGGACCAAGCTTAAGGTTAATGAAACATAGAAAATATTCTGAAATGGCTGGTACACATGCATGCTGGCTTGAATTTTAGAAAAATGTTCTAAGGACAGATTCTGTGGTTCCAATCTGAAGGCACAACAGGGACAACAGCAATACGAAATACTGAAGGCATATTGCCTCTCTTTTTGTCAAGTGCCTCTAATTGTTCTGTCTCTGATTTTCCTGTGTCCTTGAGCAATATCAAAGACTTACTAATAGACAACAGGTCAAGACTTCTGTCATGCAGGAGCTGATGACAGATCAGAGTTAGAACCAAACTGACTAGCAAAGAAGAGAGGAAGAAAAACCAAAACCTTCTTTTTATTCAACTGCAATATGCCAAACCATATCTTGCTGTAGTACTTTGAAAGCTGGTTTACATTAGCTGTAACTGTTTATGCAGCTACAGTCTACAAAATTGTTAACTTATTTAACACTTTCTGTAAAATATGATTCATAATTTCTCATTTCTCTTAAGAACACTTGAAATTGATTAAACATTTCCCTTGAGAAGCTAATTTTATTTTGTATTTTAATTTATTTCACTGCATGATTAATTTGTAATCAAGACTTGTTTTGATTTTCAAAGCTGTATTTTAAAACCAAACTTGAAGTAATAACCAGTGGATAGCTTGCAAATAGTGAAAATGTGTTCCATTAAGAAAAAAAGAAATATTGTGCAAATTCATGCACCACAGAATTAACCACTTTGGTAAGCCTTCTGAAAGTATGATCAAAACATCCCAAAGTTCAAGTGTTGTGGGATGATACTAAATCTTTAAGGCCTAGAAGTCAAGAGAATGTGAATGACTGCACAGATTGCAAATGATCATCTTATCTTACATAATTGGCTCTTAAAAAATTTGACTGTAGATCTAATGCACCTCTGCTTGCCAAATTTTTAAACTTTTGGCAAATGAATCTCATCCAAGAATGCATGTTTCTTGCTTTGTTTTTATTAAAAATATATGTAAATCTCATTCAATTTAAAATTATGCAACCAAATGTCATCACATTTCTCACAGCCCTTTTCCTCACTGGGGCTCTGCATAGTCAGTGCCTAAAGTTAAAATCTCTTTGGAGTTAAAAATAATGTTTGTTTCTTCTCATGTTAAAAAAAAAGAAAACAAAAAATCACCACACAACTAACTTACAACTGTGCAGAGCTGATTCTCGCCAGAGACCTTGGCAAGTGCATCTCTTGCAAGAATACATGCTCAGTGCCATTTGTCCATTAAGCTTGCTAGAAGTGAGCAAACATTGTACTACTGAGTCAATGGGCCAATAGAATATTTCAGACTGCTCTAAAGACATAATTGACCAGCTGAAAGTATAAGTTAACACTACAACCGAGATTACTGAGTAATGTGACCTCATTCTGAATATGGGTGTTTTATTTGTTTGCTTTTTGGGGGTAGGTTGGAATGTGTGTAAGTCAATATTTGATTACCAAAGACTAAGAGTGGGGAGAGGGAGTAGGGAGAGAGGCCCAAAGAAACATGTTTAAACAGAGACAAAAAATGAAATCAGCCATTTCATATGGTTTTCCTGTAGAGAAAACAGGAGGTTGGAAGTAGAAGAGGGAGGATAGAAAAAGGTCAAGTCCCCCAGTAGTATGTTTAAAAAATTTTCATTTTCTTCCATAGTATTTGGGAAGTAGAGTGAAGGCAAAGTCTTCACTGCCTTTATTTAGGTTCTTCCTAGCTTCAAAGATTGGCAAGTTCTTACTATATTTTTACAAAGCAGACTGCTTTTCAGGCAGGTTTTCTCAAGTTCTTGCTTTATGAGTTTTGGAGAAAGATCCTGGCCAGAGATGCTCAGAAGAAAAAGTGTCTGCAGTCTTTGGAGGTTGTTAATTCCTGGAAAAACTTCTGGCAAACTCCATCTCACCAAAATTTCACAGAAAATGTTTGTTAGAATTTGACCAGTTTAAATGAGTTTCTTGTGTTAGTGTCTTTACCTAGTGGAAGTTCGAATCGTGCTTGGTTTTACACACAAAGTCAAGCAATGTTGCCAACATATACAGCCCTCTTCTCTCTGAAATATTTTATTTATTTACTCTGGAGTCCAAAGACAGCATGGAGACATGTCTCTCGCCAGTGGTATTTGCAGTGGTATTCACAGAGTTGTCCTCTAATTTTTAGAGTTCACTTTGCACTTATTTCTTAAACTTATGTAGAGATTCAATTTTTAGTAATAACTCCCTAAACTATGTCTGAGGTTGCCACCATTGTTCTATATGGTTATTAGGCTGGCCATCAGCCTCCAATATTAGAAGGTTTTCTAGACTGCCAGGTAAAACCACCTTATACTTAGAAAGTGAAAAGGATATTAATACTGTGAAATCTTTATTTTAAAATATAGCTCAAGAAATTACTGCTTCACACATCATAAGTTATAATAAGAATGGAGGAGGGGAATAGGTATTTTAGAATAGCAAATCCCCATTACTGCTGAAAAAGCAAGTTGGACATACTGCCTTTTCCAGGGCTGTAACAGGTTCCATCATGTAACTAAATAGGGCTTAGACATGGGTTGTAATCTTCCGCTTTGTGCTATTGACATCTGAAAGCTCTGATCACTAGCACCTTCTTGTAGATCACAGCTGAAATATCACCATGACTGGCATATAGTCATCTTTCCTTTTGTTGAAATAGCCATTTCATTTCTTAAAATACCTTATTCCCAAGAGCATAGCACTGACAAAAAGGTATTAAATGCCTCCCTCTGACTCCATCTTACTAATATAAACATACCTCATTTTCATTCTCATATCTCTTTCTTCCCATAGACTAGGCTGTCCAGTATGCTAATCAACCTAATGGCCTTTTTCTGTGCTTCTTCACTTTGAATGGATTTTTCAGGACTGAATATTTTCCAGCAGTGACAGGTTTTGTTTCTGCTCTTGAAAATGCTACTATTGGTGAATTATATCTTGCAATAATGAACCCCATCATTATTTAGCACATGAGAAAAAAAGCCTTCCAATTTTGTGTAATATGTAATGCAGTGCTCTTTGATGTGATGGCAAGGAAAATGAACCATAAACAGGAACAAGAAATGGCTTTCAAATCTAGCAATTTGGTATGACTGTCCTGTAGCTAAGGTCTCATGCCCAAGTTCAGACCAGACCTCTACTCTTTCAAAAAGAATGTTCATATGCAGAAGCGTTCTCATGTACATTTTTGTGTGTACAGTCTAATATATGACATAACTAGAATTATATTAATTTTTGGTAGGAATTTGTGAAAATTAGTGAAATTGCAAAAAACTAATTATTCTCCAAATATTATTTAAGAATCATAATGAAAAATTACTCTTGGCTTTTAATTTGTATTAAATACATAAGTATTATGGCAAATAGCCTCCAATAAGCCTCATGTTCAAAATAGCCTTGTCAATTTATAGGAACTGAGGATCTGTCCCTTTTGTGTTCAAACACATAATACATTTAAAAACTTATAATCCACAAGACAAAAGCTCTGTACCAGGAAAATGAACTATCCACCAAAATGGAAAATAAGAAAGAAAGAAGGAAAGAAAAACAAATCTGCTTTACAAGATGAAAACGAGACATTCCTAAAGCATTTCAGGATGACCACACACCAAGCACAAAAAAAATGGCTCAAAATGCTTGCCCCACACAAAGGATAACTCTACTTGGCAGAATACAAGACTATCTCCTTTTACTAGGAACTACTCAGCAATCAGTCAACACCACTTTAACTACTTTACTTATTTTTCCACCTTTCACAGAGTACATCAAAAGTTCAACACACACTACCAGCCAAGTAGAATATCCACTGAGCTATTTATATCAACATATATATACACACATACAAACACAAATGCATATAACATCAGGTATTCCATTTTGAGAAAAAAAAAATACACACTGACAGTAGCTCTATGACAATGCCCATCCTGTCATCCGTTTGACTTTCTCACTTTTAAAAAGTTTCATGTAGAAAGATATAGAATATTTCCATTTCCTGTCTCATGTTGCCAGCTACATACATATGCATACACAAAGATCTTCAGGCAGTCTTAGAATCATCAAAATGAAGTACTGTGCAATGGCAGCTGCTTTGTTGTTTCTGTTTCATACAGATGTTCTTCTTATAATCAGAACATAGTGAATACAAGTGGAATAAGAAAGGTGAATGGATCTGAGAAAATTTGCACTACTTCTCTAGGGTAAGCAATGAAATAAGATTTCAAAAAGGAGGAGGAAAACTCAAGACTTTAGTATCATTACTTTAAGCTTCCTAAAGTCCTTCCCAAAGGAAAGGGGAAAGGTAGAAAGCAATGAGACAGCTTTACAGATGTTTTACAGGAAGTTGTCTCTAAATTTGGCATCCAGAACAAAAGGATTCTTGTCTAAGTAGTTAACAGGGAGTAGTGGAAGCTTATTCTATGTGGCAAATGGAAGTAAGCATAAAGAGTTTTGACTCTGAACACAGGCAGTGCTCTTATTTGTCATAATAAATTAGTATGTAAGAAGAAGGGTATCAAGGGGAGATGCATGAAGAGATATATAAAACATCTCTGAGCTATAAAGCTGGGATATTGCCTTGCTGCTGTTTCTTGAATGAACATTAGGGGAGCAAGAATGCCTTTATAGGGACTGAGAAAAAGATACTGTATAAACTGTCAAGAAAAGAGTCCAAGGAAAAGACAGCCTTTTAGTAAGGCCTCTAGTGATAGGAAAAGGGATAATGGTTTTAAAGTGAAAGAGGATAGATTCAGACTATACAGAAGGAAGAAATTTTCAAGGGTGGTAAAAGACTGGAACAGGTTACCAAGAGGAGGCAGATGCATCATCCCTGGAAATTTTCACACTCACATTGGACAGGGTTGTGAGCAATCTGCTCTAGTTGAAGATGTCTCTGCTCATTGCAGGGACATTCAACTAGATGACCTTTGAAAGTTCATTTCACCCCAAATAAATTTTTTGATTCTATGATATAAGAGGTTAACCAACCTGCTTGGCTAGGAAGTTCTATGTGTTGGATATGCTATGTTTATTAATTTTAGAGATTGCTTGTACATGAGGATTTATATAATAATCAGATTAGGGACTTCCACCATGCTGAAGTGTACACTTATTGAGAAGAATATAATGAGAAAAATGTGATTCAGACAAACTAAGTTTGAATGTTAGTGTGTCATTCACAAAAATATCAGATTTAAAGTTTATTTAAGATGAAAGGAGAAAAGAGAGAAACGCTAGTAGATCAGTGAATCTTCAGAAAAGAGATGACAAGGGAATGTTTGATTGTAGGCAGAATTACACAAAGTCAGAAGCCTTCAATTTCCTTACCAAGAAGTGGAAGATCCTCCAGAGGATGTGTTAAAGAAATGATTAGGGAAGCAGCCAAAGAAAGCTAGACCTGAGGAATCCCAGAGCGATTTCCAGGAGAGTAGAAGCAGAGAGGCCAAGAGAAGTTACAGTTATAGCAGTGAGCCTGAGATCTGGCAAAGCAGATGCCATTAGATGTTGTGGAAAGAATGGTTTCATTTAAGGGCAGAGGAGGGAAGCCAGACTGGAAGAGCTCTAGGCAGAAAAAGTGTAAACATCACATTCAGAAAGCTTACAGATGAAAGAGTAACTGCAGATGGGCCAGTAGCTAGAGATGCAAGGAGTCAGAAGTGGTTTATTTATGATGTGAGAGACTTAACATATGGTATAGCAAGCAGAACAAACTAGAAACAGTGAAAACAATGCGCCAAAGGAGACCAAGAGGTTAAGGACAGCAGTAAAGAGGGGAGGAGTATGGACACATGGGAGATGAGGAGCTAAGAAGAGAAAGGGAGGGGAGGAGTATGGACACATGGGAGATGAGGAGCTAAGAAGAGAAATGGTAACAGAAAGTAAGCAGAATATAGGAACTGAAAAGAACAGAACAAAGGAGAAATCTGTAGAATAGGGAAAGGGTCTCAAGCTAACAGGAAGAGGAAGGTCATGTCACATGTTAAAAAAAAGAAAAAAGCAAGAAAGAGAGAAGGCAGGCAGGAAGGCAGGAAGGAGGGGAGGCAAGAGGGAGGGAAGGAAGAAAGGGAGGAAGGAAGGAAAGAAGGAAGGAAGGAAGGAAGGAAGGAAGGAAGGAAGGAAGGAAGGAAGGAAGGAAGGAAGGAAGGAAGGAAGGAAGGAAGAAGGAAAACAAAGATCAAAAGAAGAACTTGCTTAGACCTTCTGTCAAAAGAAAGGGAAAGATTTTAAGAAGGGACTTAGAGGTGGTGTAGGGATAGATAGTACTGCAGGATTAGAGTATAATTTAATTTGAGGCGGCACAGCTGTGCAGCTAGTCTGACAGCAAAGCTGAAAAAGTGGAGAGTTGGGTGGTAATGAGGTGAGTGTAATATGCATTTTTAGATATAATAAAAATGATAGTCTTCATATTCTTTAGTGTCAAACTTATTCTCCTAGAGTCAAGAAAGGCCTGCATCCTTCAGGACAGAATGGATTCTTCACAGTAGTTTCAGAACAGAATTGTAAAGCTTGTTAAAGGCAATGGTGTATAAGAATAAGGAGATTCATAGTAGTCATGAAAACACAGAAAAGTCAGAAATTAGGACATGTATTTTTGTGACACACATATTTTAGTCACCGAGTTACTTTGTGTAAGCTTAGTCTGACTGAAGGCAATAGACACATTTCCAGTAAAATATTTCCAGTTGCGTATAGCAATATTTCCCCACATGGAAGACCCAGCCCTCTCTTTCCATAGCACAGTGTTCCTTAGTGAGGTCTGCGCACACGTGCAGCAGCTACAAGACTAATGCAAATCACAGAAGGAGAGACTATGACCGTAGAGTGAGATACAGACACCATTAGCCATGTTGGCTGCATTATGAACCAGATGAGGAAACCAATCCAGGTTAAAACTAACCCAGCAGGTTTATTTTTGAACTGATTCATTTCCCAGTCATTTTCACTGACCAGTTGCCCAAAGGCTTGCACTTACATAGGAAAAGGAATTGGTAGCATGATGACAGAGGAGAAAGGATGGACAGTCTTCTTTTAGGGTAGTATTTTTTGTCTCTCCCCAGGGACTAAACTACCTTGCAGACAATGGCTGAATAGCTGGCTGATTTTAGTCCAGCCTTAAATGCATAAAATTATATTGTACATAAGTCTTCCAACTTCCCCAAGCCACACTGGGCTTTCATTGTGCGACATCTTAGACATTCTCTGCACCAGAGGAGACAGTTTGTACCTGGCGCAAGTGAAAATGAACTCAAGCTTCTTAAGTAGCCAGCTTATACATCTAGCAGCCAATTTATTTTTTTTAAGTTGTCCATTTCATTAGCTTACCTACAGTGCTCTTTCTCATATGTCCTCAAATAATTCCTTTTCTTCATAAATGTTTTATCTACCCCTTCCAAACTTTAGACTGCAGCCATGCCCCCATGCTCTTAGTCTTGTCTAAGTACCAAAACTGTTTCTCCCTACTGAATGACTGTACAACAAAAGGTACTCAGGAGCGCACAGTTTTATCTAGCTTGCTGTGCATAAGCTCCTCTATATCCCATCTCATCTATCATTTCTTCTTTCCAAGTATCTGCTCCCTTAAGAATAATCTGAATTTATCAGCTATTGGTTTGCCCTTGTGTGTAGGGAAAGCAGGAATCAAAAATGGTCATGTAACTCATGCCTTCCAGCAGGCTTGAGGTCAAAAGTTGTCCTAACTCCCTGTCAGTGAGAACAGGCAGTGGGGACTGTTAGCACGCACTCAGTCTGCACTGCTGGAGAACGTTGGCTGAAATGTGCTTTGGTAGAGACCCCTTAGGGGGATCACTGAATCTGCTAATGCAGCAAATCCTCTGTAGTGTGATCCACAGAAATACACTGTTCTGAATTTGAAACCATCCCAGAGCCAGGGCTCAATTTGAAGGGGCCAGAAAAAACAGTTGCCCTGTAGCACCCAGGACTGAATATTCGAACAAGGGCTCAAATCAGTTTTCACATTTCCTAGATGCACCTAGATTTAATGTCTCTCCTTTTTATTTTTTTTTTTCCCCTTCTTCAATCAACACTGAATTGTTTATATGAGCAGTAATGGCTGCAGGGGAGAGATTGTGAGAAAGTCTTGCTCAGTGATTCAGTGGGCAAGAAAGGTACTTCCCCAGACACTCTAGGTCCAAGATCTAACCATTTGTCTGGTGGGCTTTCTTGAGTAGCACCTTTTCTCTAAATGATTTTCTCAGAAAATAAAGATGGGTTGGTGTCACTTTTGCTCTGAGTTCAGACAAAATAAATGCTGGAAACTCTAAAACTCTCACATTAAAAAAAATTTAAAAAAAAGTCATAGTCCTTCTTGGAGAAATGCTGACCTTGCATGAATGAGACAGCCTACCCAATAGGTGAACTCTGTAAACAACGCCAGTTATTGCTGATCCGGGTTGTTTGATTTATTTTTTTTCTAGCCTGTTTAATAAAGCTTTAAAAGTGAGATAACTTTGCACTTCCAGTAATTGAGAGTGAGAATCTTAACTTTCACATGAGAAATAGCTTAGATTCTTCAAGCTTCTTGCAGATCTCATTTCCCTTTTCAGCTTGCAGCTCCAAAACACCCAATGATTTTTCTGTGCCTTCACATACACATTGAAAAGTGAGGCGTAACTCTTTGCAGACTATGGAGAGCAGCCATATAGGTCTAGGGGCCCTTTATTAAAAAAAGACTGCAGGGAAGTGGCCTTCTGCTTCATGAAATTAATGAACAGGCAGAATGATTTGTGAAAAACAACTGTTTTATAGGACCACCACCTGCAGTACGGGCTGGATGCCACAATATGGAAGAAATCCAGAACATCATTTCAGATTAATTTCTTGACATTTCAACTTTGTCCTACACCACATCCACCAACGCAGAACATATTCAAGAGTAACAAAGATACTTCTGGCGACACACTGCAGCCATGGGAAATTGGAATGCAAGTCATGCCATATCTACTGACAGCTCATAAAGTACTCTGCAGCAGTGCAAAAGACGTATTTTCTATGCCTGAAGATCATGTAGCTTGGTCTGGGTTTTACTAAATAGTACTGAACTTTTGGCTGTTTATTCCCAATCCTGTGATGTAAGCTGGCCTCCCTGGAAGCCAGACTCCAAGTGCGGCAACCATTCTGTATGCGTACACTGCATGGAAAGAGTTACCTAGTAATAAGAAACACATGAAGCTCTGAGATCAGCTCCCCTTTTTCCCACCCCAGGTGTTCCTTTGTGGTTGTCATTTGTTCACAAGCTTATAGAAAATGCTTCATATATAAGCCAAGATATACAAGGACTTTCAGACTCCCAATCCCTATTTAAGCGTCTAACCCTGGGTTGCTGAAAAAGAATGGGGGACATAAATACCTTTGTAGGTCTGGCCTGCAGGATTCAATATGAATGCTGTGAGGGGAAGGGTGTAAGGTTTCATACTGCTGCTCACTAATTAGCAAGCACCCTGAACTTTTAGCCCAAGTGGGTTCTGCAGCATTTAGCTAGCTCTAGCTTTATTACACAGATGAATTTATTTATTTAATTTATAATTAACATCTTAACACAAAACTGGCCACTCGTTTCACTATACTTCAGAACTTCTCCTATCCCTAGATATTCCAACAAATTGCACTCAACAACCTTCTCGAAGAATTCCTTCTCTTAAGCTTTCTCTTATGGTCTAAATTTTTTCTTTTACAAAACAAAACAAAACCAGGCACAAAATCTTTAACTGATGGTGGAATTTGGCCTTAGTCCACTGACAACACTGTAGTTACACTGTTATGCACCAGTTTAGGATTAAAACCATTCAATGCACACTTATACATTCTTTTCAGAGGTGGGTTGCTGGATTGGAAAGTGATCTGAGAAATAAGACTACTTGCAATATCTTGGAAATTCTGTCCCAAAGTACTTACTAAGACCTTCATTTCCATTGGAGCTTTATGAACTTATTTTTCACATTTTTTTCTTTTTATAGCAGTACATCCACTGTCACCTGCAATTTCTCTCCCCCTTATGTCACAAACCACATTTGCAAGAGTGCTCTTCAATCCGCCAATGTTTGTAGCATCTTGCAACTCCATAAAAATGTCATATAGACCCAGTTGCCTCACACGCTCCTATCAGAATTGCTTCCATGTTTTATTAGCAAGCAACACATAGTTATTTTTTTCAGCTTTGTGTACACAGTTTCTTTTCTTACTTTGTTCTTGAAAAGGTCACATGCAACATCCAGCACTTCCTTGCATCACAGTATATCATAGTATATCATCTCATCTACTTCAATCACTGCAACATTTCTGTCAGCAAAGGAAACAGGATTCGCTTTCTCACATTCTTTTCTTATCAATCTGTGCAGGACATTTAAGGGTGCTTCCCCTTATCTTATATATCTCCTGTGAGAGCCTGCACTTCAAATGTGGAATTCCTTGCTGCAGAACTGTGTGAACACTGGAAGTCTACAGGTATCCAAGACAAAACCAGACACAGTAATGAGAGAGAACTTCACTGAGGGCTGCCAAACACAAAGGAATACTTGAGTAGCAGATATTAGTGTATATATTTTCTATTTTTATTCTCTTCCTGAGGTACCTATTATAAGCCGTTGCAGGGGAAAAGATAGAGAATGCAGTGCACCTTTGGTCTAACACTGAAAATACCAGTTCTGTCACATGTACTGGTTATTTAATATGTTCTGGTATTTTCTAGAAGGAAAAATTAAGCTAAGCAGCCAGTAAGATGGACAATGCCTTCCCCCTTTTCCATTTACTATTCCCTGTAATTTCTCAGAATAATCCCTGATATTTCATAGATTGCTTTTGCAAGAACATTGAATACTTTGAGATTAATTTTGCTGGTCTTTGCTGATTTGAAGACACATATCATAGAATCATGGAATCATGGATTCAAATAGGTTGGAAAAGAGGTTTATGATCATCAAGTCCAACCATTACCCCAGAACTGCCAAGTCCACCACTAAACCATATCACTAAGGGCCTCATCTACACTGTTTTTGAACACTTTCAGAGATAGCGATTACACTTTTTCCTTGGGAAGCCTGTTCCAGTGCCTGACTATCCTTTTGGTGAAGTCATTCTTCCTAATTTCCATTCTAAACCTAGCCTGGTGCAGCTTGAGGCTATTTCCTCTTGTCCTATCACTTGTTACCTGGGAAAAGATACCACTCACCTCCTGGCTCCATCATAGTTGGAGAGAGCAATGACATCCCCCTCCCGAGCCTTCTCTTCTCCTGACTAAATAAAGCCAGTCCCGTAGCTGTTTCTCATATTGTCATCCAGGCCCTTTACTAGCTTTGTTGCTCTTCTCTGTTCCCCCCTCCAGCAGCCCTCCAGCAGATCAACACTCCCATTCAACTTGGTGTCATCTGCAAATTTACTGAGGGTAGACTCAATCCCCTCATCCAGATCACTGATAAAGATATACAACACTGGCCCTAATACAGAGCCCTGAGGGGAACCACTAGTGACCAGTCACCAACTAGATGTGATATCATTTATCAACATTCTTTGGGCTCTGCCATCCAGCTAGTTTTTAAGCCAGTGAAGAATATACCTATCCAGGCCATAAGCAGCAAGTTTCTCCAGGAGAATGCTGTGGGGTAGTGTCAAATGCTTTACTAAAATCCAAATAGATAATGTCTACTGCCTTTCCCCCATCAACCAGGAAGGCCAACTTGTCACAGGAGGAGACCAGGCTGGTCGAGCAGGACCTGCCCTTCATGAACCCATGCTGACTGGGCCTGATCCCCCCATTTTCCCACATGTGCCATGCAATTGCACTTAGGATGATCTGCTCTGCAACCTTCCCTGGTACTAAGGTCAGGCTGATAGGCCTGTAGTTTTCGCAGTCCTCCTTCCTGTCGTTTTTGCACAGAAGCTTCACACTGGACAATCTCCAACCTTTGGGGACCTGCACACCAGACCAGGACTGCTGATAAATGATGGAAAGCGGCTTAGCAAACTCATCTGCCAGCTCCTTCATCATTCTTGGCTGAAACCCATCTGGCCCATAGACTTGTGCATATGTAAGTGGAGCAGAAGGTTACTAACCATTTTCTCCTGGATTATGGGGACTTTGAGCAGCTCCTCATCCCTATCATCCAGCTCAGGGGACTGAGTAGCCTCAGGATTGCTCATCTGACTATTAATGACTGAGACAAAGGCAGCATCAAGTACCACAGCCTTTTCCTCATCGTTGTTCACTAGGTTTCCCCTGGTACCCAGTAAAGGATGGAGGTTGTCCTTGGACCTCCCGTATAGCTAATATCTTTGTATCATAAAGGGAGCATTTTAGAGGTTGTCCTGCAACAACTGCTGAGAGTCAACATTTCTGCTGTTCTGATTAAAGAGAGCAGTAGCTTCCTGCTAACCATAGCAGCTTTTCCTCACTTCCTTTTATTGACCACATAAAAAAATGGATGAAGAAAGGGTGAGAGCCACCCTTCTCACTTCAAAATCATCTAAAAGCTGACTCAAGACTAGGCAAATATTCTAGGTTGTCTTTCTAGCTCATGGAGGAAACAGAAAGTTTGATGTGGTGTCTGGGGTGGATTGATCAAAGTAAGTAGCTTTGTTCTCCTGTGTGTGGGCAAGGGAAGCCTGGGCAAAGGGCTCCCTTGGACTCCCCTGCGCTAGGGGCTGGGGAGTACTGAGGAGTCTGGGTGCTCCTGATGCCTGCCCAGAGCAAATCCAGCATTTAGCCAAGACTTGCTATGCTATTTTCAAGGCAGTAACCAAAGCCAAAGATTTGAATCAGACATGTTCAATGTTCTGTGTTTCTAATTAAATTTTGCAGTTTTATGTGTTGTTTCCAGTATTTATTTTTAGCCAGATGATGGCTCCTTTTATTATTAGGGAAGATGATTTTGATTAATATTTTTTAATTCTGAGAACAAACACAAAAGGAGCTTTCAGAGGAGCTTTGTGTTCTCAGTGAGCATGGGAGTCTGTCAGGGCATGCTGCACTTCTCCACAAATTATTTTCAGTGTCACCAAATGTTGGCCAATGTGCAGGGGAGGGAAGAAGGACATTTACAGCAAGTATTGGGAGCTGTTCCAGATTAAATGTAAGGCATTTTAAAGCCAAAACCCTTCTGCCACACATACAGAAGTCCAAAGACCCAATCAAGTACACTTGGGATATTTTCATCTCATGATCTATGAAAGCCAATCAGATTTCGGTTTTTTAGGCATGAAGTTGGTCAAACCTGTTGAAATCAATCGGACTTTTTCCATTGACCTCAGTGGGAGATGAGTCAATTTGCTATTCCCCATAATTAGTTACTGCATCCTCGTGGTTTCCCAAAGCATATTTTCAAATCCTTTAGCTCATTAAAAGAAATTAACAGAATCTAAAATTCCTTGCTAGGGGCAATGATGTCAATCAAAAGTGATTCATAGCTACTAGCACTTGGGAGCTACATCTATTACTTTTCCATTCCACAAATCCCTTTAGTAAATTTTCAGCTGCTTGACAGTTCAGGAGTAGTCTCAGAATCAAATTTCTGGAAGATACATTGGTGATACTTATACAAGCTCGTGGTGCTCAGACTGGCTGTCCTGTAAGCTGATTTGGTATTTCACCCTCAGTGTTTTGTTACCCATTGTTCTGCATTAACTACCTTTGGTTTCTGAGCTACTTATCAACTGCTAAATGCATCTGTGGAGCCTTTAATCACTTAAGTGTATTCTGCAGTTTCATTAACAGTGCCTGATTTGTGTCTTTATTCTGTTGTTACCATTATGAAATAAAGGCCTAGTCTTGGAAAGGACCTTGGGTACAGGTGCATTCTGACCATGGAGTGCCACCGAAACAACACGGCTCCCTTCCTACAATGGGAGTACAGGACAACCAGGTAAAAAACAGAAGGCAATGCTTTAGAGGATACATTGGGTTTGTTAGCATGTAACATTTTTTCTATCATTTTTTTCAAACACCCTCAAGCATGCAGTTATATTATTAGATACTTGAATTTACATTCAAAATTTTACTTGTTGATCTGTATAATTTCCATACATATTGTTTTAATTCAAATTATTAAACTCTTTGTTGTGTATAGCTTAAATTAATTTTAACCAGCAGCTCAGCCACATTAGGGTCAATATCAAATAACTTCTGCAAATAACTTCTGCCATCTATGGAAGGAGAACATTCTTCTGATCATAGCATTGAGGTAAGAAAGGAGATGAAGAACTCCAGAAGGCTTTAGTAACTGAAAGCACTAAAACTGAAAGGTAAGTTGTAGTATTCTGGAAGCATCCAAATGTGCCACCTCATCTTCTGATGCACAGATAAACAGTATCCATTCAACCTTTTCTGAGATTTCAGTCTCTCAGTGACGATTATGATTTCCAGAAAGGTTCTTTATTTTTCTTTTTTTTTTTCCCAAAAAAACTTTAGTGATAATCAAAACATGAAATCAGATACTTGTGAGCTCAGATACACTATTGAATGAAATCACTTGAGTTTACAATGATATTCCTGTACTTGACATTAACATTCATGCACAAAGAATTTGTCAGTTATTGCACTTACGGTTTGCCATATTTGAAGCTGTTATTCTATCTTCATGCAAAAGCAGATGCATTGACGAAGTTCTGACCATTGACTGCAGCACACTTTCAATATTATCATATTCCTGTTGCAGTTTCTTTGCCATCTTGAAAATTATTATCCAGACAACCGATTCTTCCTCTTTTAACTATTTAGTAACAAACAATCACTGGCATATTTTTATATTTATGTGGGTTGAGGCATTAGTAAGTACAAAGAAAAATATGCCTTTTTCACTGAGTCATTGTCTTTACATTTGAAAAAAGTCATTACATTGCTGGCTACACAAAACTTTTGTCTTAAGAAGATACATTATTTTTCTGAATGAGAACTTCAGAAAACAGAACTTTTTGAAGTTGCTGTCATGAAAGTATTACATGTCCAATTTTTTGTTCTTAAAACAATCATCATATATTTTCTATGATTTCACATTTCTTATAAAGAAACCCATAACTTTATTTCTTATTTCTGTCATTCCTATTATAATTTCAGCATGAGTGATTAAAAAACTTTTTTTTCTATCTTGGTACTTAAAAAATAATTTCTTGAGCAAATAAAAAAACAGACATTAATATTAATGACTGAGCTTTTACTTACACTAAATAATTTGTTTACTCTATATGCTATGTACATTAGGATTATGCTCTAAAATATTTGCCTATACAAACATACTGTTTATCAAGGTGTTGGGAAGGGATGGGAAAGGAAGGGGAGGGGAGGGGAG
>JASSUY010043363.1:0-18655 GCA_032466535.1 Forpus xanthops | reverse complement strand
GTCGCCGCGCTGGGGGCCCTGCCCGGCGCTGAGCTGCCCGAGCCGCTCCGCTGCAGCTCTTGCGCCTGCCGTTAGCGGCTGCGAAGGCGCGGGTGGGATCCCCTCATCCCCTCCCACTCGGGCAGCCGAAGCGCCGCGCACACGCACACGGCGGGAACAAAGACGCGCCCGGCTCCCCCACCATCGGCCCGGGGGAAGGGCGGCGGGGCCGCCTCCTTAGGGAGCTCCACGGGCAGCCCTGGGGCGGCTCAATGCCTGTCTTTAAACAAAGGTGCCGTCCCTCCACCCCGCCCGCACGCTGGAGCTGGCCCAGGGCGCTGCTCCTCCCGTGAGCCGCGTAATTAGAGCCTGGTGGTGCCAGGGTTGTGATTATGCAGATTGGAAGTGCGATGGGAATGGGAATCACAAAATAGAGGCTTTGTTGGGCTTGAAAGGAACGAATTCAGCCAAAAGCAGACGTTCAGGGCTTAAAACGTGCTGATTCTAGGAGTTTTGGTTCTTAGCGAGGAAAGCAATGTAGTTTTGAAGATGTATTGCTGGTGAAGCCAGAACTGAGCCAAGCACAGCAGAAAGCTACGTGATTGTTTATGTGTGGGAGGGGGATTTTTTTTTTTTTACAAGGACATGTGGTGATGGAACAAGGGGGAATGGCTTTATACTGGAAGAGGGGAAATCTAGATTAGATGTTAGGAAGAAAATCTTCATTGTAATGGTGTCAAAACACTGGAACAGGTTGCCCAGGGAAGTTGTGGATGCCCCATACCTTCTGGTGTTCAAGGTCATGTTAGATGGGGCAACCTGGTCTAGTGGAAGGTGCTCCTGCTCATCGCAGGGGGGATTGGAACTAGATGATCTTTAAGGTCCCTTCCAACACAAACCATTCTCTGATTCTATGACCTGTGAGATGCCCTCATATTGAAATTACATCTATAACAGAGTCCAGATACACAGATGGGTTTGTAATGTTCCAAGTCTTTGAGAGGGGAAAGAATGACCTTCCATTGTGCTGGTGTTTTTATACTGTCCTTCATTTCTCAGTATTCAGAGAAGCCATTACTTGTGTCCCTTCCCAGCAGATGGGCAAAGATTCAGTGTTGCCCAAGGCTGTTTACCCATCACAAAACCCTTGCTAGGTTCATTTCCCCTAGCTACAAGTACAGGTTACAACCTCTTCAAGTTACTGTCCTGAAGCCTCCTAAAGCTCTGATATAAAATAGGGAACAAATCTTCAGGAAGCGTGTAAGCTGCTCAGCCAACCACCACCAACTAATTATAGCTATCAATTTGTCGCTGCCCAGTTCATGAGCATCAGCTTTAGGCAGAGTAGTAGCAATAACAGCCACCACTGCCATCACAGTGCTTCGTTGCTGTCTCAGGTTTCTGGTGTAAGGAGGAACAAACGTGAATTCTCTGTTCAGGGCATAAGTCAACATTGAAATCGTCCAACTTGTCACAGTTTTCTGTCTTGTTTATAGTTGGGAACCTTACTTCTGCACATGAACAAGGACAATGGTGCTATTGTTTGTCAGTCTTTTAAGTGTTTTTCCAGTGCAAATAATAATAAGTGGTACTACAGGAATGGCTGCAAAGGAAGATAGAGCAGGGCACAAAGTGCTGACTTCCAGATAATGCAGCTTCTGTCACTGAAGAAATTAAGTACATCCACCAGTATACTACAGTAGCAACCAATCCAAAAATTTGTTGCATCTCCTCTGTCCCTTTGGAAGAAAGGAATACGAAAATGCTGAGAATGTAAAAACCATCTGACCTCACATGCTGGGTCTGGCTGTGTTAATTTTCTTCATAGTAGCCGGTATGTAACTGTATTGTACATTAGTGCCGGAAACCTGATAACACAGTGATGTTATAGTTACTTATAGTTACTGCTGAGCAGTGCTTACACAGAGTCAAGGTGTTTTCTGCTCCTCATCCCACCTCAGCACTGAGTAGGATGGGGATGCACAAGAAGTTGGGAGGGGACTCAGCCGTTACAGCTGACCCCAGCTAACCAAAGGGATGTTCCATACCATACAGTGTTATGCTCAGCATGTAAAGCTGGGGGAAGAAAAAAGGAAGTGAGGGATGTTTGGAGCGATAGTGTTTGTCTTTCCAAGCAACCATTATGCATAATGGAGCCCTGCTTTCCTGGTGTTGTGGTTTAAGGCCCTCACGCAGTTTGCTCACTCCCCCTTCTTTCTTCCCCCAGTCCCGGGGGCATGGGGAGGAGAATCGGAGAATGCAGCTCCCACAGGTTGAGGTAAGAACAGTTTAGTAACTAAGGTATAACAGAAATCACTACTGCTACCACCAATAATAATAATGACAGGGCAAATACAAGGAAACAATACAACAGCTCACCAAGTATACCCAGCCCGACTAAGCAGTGCACCCCCTCCCCTTCTGGGTCTCTGCTCTCTATTTTTACACCCTGGGCATGACGTGCTGTGGTATGGAATACTTCTTTGGTCAGTTTGGGTCAGGTGTCCTGTCCCTTCTTCCTCCCAGCTTCCCCTCCTCCCTGGCAGAGCATGAGGCTCAGAAAGTCCTTGGCCAGCCTAAACATTACCAAGCAGTAACTGAAAACACTGGTGTTATCAGCACTGTTCCCAGGCCCAAACTCAAAAACACAGCACTGCATCAGCTACCAACAAGGAGAAAAATGACTGCTGCTGCTGAACCCATGACACCTGGACATGGCTGAACACCTGCCTACCTGTGGGAAGTGATAAACGAATTCTTTGTTTTGCTTACTTTTACTCCTCTGCTTCTCTCCCCCATTCCAATACGCTGGGCATGAGCAAGCAATTCTTGGGCTTAGTTGCCAGGTGAGGTTAAATCACAACACCTCAATTCTACTGTGTGTCATCAGAGTGAGTAACATAATCCTTTTTTCACTACTACAGATAGTTGTAATCTTTATTCCCATAAGTGAAAGCAAGAATTGAGCTTCTACATGTTTAGCCCCAGGCAAAAGTGAGCTGTTATCACTAATAGTGATACTAGCCTTGATTCTTAGAAATGTATAAACTAATCCAGTAAGATTATAAAATGATATAAATTATAAGCAACACCTATAATAATAAGTTTATTAGACATCAGTAATACACAGTAAAAAAAAAAAAAAAGAGCCAAGAAGAACTCTATGACAATATCAGTGCTGAGTGATGCAAGGAGGCAGCGGAAATACTCAAAAGAAATTCAAAATAGAGAAATTACTTTTTCTCTTTCAACCAGGCAAGCATAGTTATTTAGTGGGCGAAAAAGGCAAAAAAAAGCAAACAAGGAAATGAGTATCATCTGATTTTTTTCAGTTGCCAGAATGGTGTGGTCAGGGTATTGTATTGTTAAAAAAATTCTAATGCAGACACTTCCCAATGCTGACATTACTAATTAATAGTTAATAAGCTCCATTCAATATTCCAATACTAGCTGATGAGTTGGATCAACCTAGAACTTCATAAGCTCTTTACAAACCACAGCAAATGCTTAATGGTTCCATTTATTTATGGCATTGATAAAATCTGTTTAACACCAACTCCACACATCCTAATGTGTCCATGAAGCCTGTTGTTCTTGGACATGAGAAATTAGTAAATCTCTACTGATTTAGGCGATATACAGAATGCTACTTACATGATATGCTATAGTAGAAATTTCTGAATCAGTATAGTTACTAATAGGCTCCCGATGCAGAGAACAAAGAAGCAGGAATTCTACAAATCCCATCTGCTCCTCTCTGATAATAAGCCTGTTGCTTTATGCTGCAATAGCTGCAGGCTGGACCTGCCTTTCAGGCAAGCCAGTAAAGAATTAATTGCAATAATCCAGTCTGGGCTGTACAAAAGATGGGTTACAATAAGGTCAGATCATGGACGGTAAACTCAAGTCTGGTGAGATTATTTTAAAGCACAGCGCCAGTCTGAAAAATGACTGTGAAAGTAGTTTTATAAAAATAGAGCCACAACCGTGCCAGTAGAAGTTCATCTAATACAGTATTCTGTCTTTAACAAAGGCTGATAGTAGCTTCATAAGGGAAATATATGAGAAGCAAGAAAAATATTGGGGTTTTCTCCAGCTTTCTGAAGTTGACGAATTGGGACATCTGGACCATTTATTTTTGATAGCCACTAATGTAATAATATTGCATTTGCTGAGCCCCATTTTTAAACCGTTTAAACATTGGGACTCTACAACACCCTGTGGCAATTAGTGCTGCAATTTAATTATGTATTGTAAGAAAAACTGCTTCCTATTATCTATTTTAAATCTGCTGCCTAGTAATTTAATTGGGTGTCCCTTCATTCTGGTTTTCTGAGAAAGAATGATTAATCATTCTCTATTCAGCTTCTCTTTGTCATTCATGACTATATAAAACTCTGTTACTTCTCTTCCAGGCTGACAAGCCCTAATTCATATAACCTTGCCCACAGAGAAGTCGGGCTGAAGCTCCTATTGTTTCCCATCTCCTTCCATAATGAAACCTGAATTTTATGACCCCATTGTTTCCTTTCTGTTAATACTCCATGTTGTCATAACTTAGGGAATGACTGTGACAAAAAAATTCTTGTAAATTCAAGTATACTCAGATAAAGAAAACAGCTTAACCAGAACCATATTGGTTCCTTCCAAAATGCTCACTTTTTCATGAGCTACCTTGCTTTAAAAGAGCTGTATGGACTCTCCTCCAATGTAGCCTACCTATCCAACCTCTGTATTCTGTTATGTATTATAATTTGTACAAACTGGTGTGATTGATGGAAAATCAGATTAACTGAAATGTAGTTCCCCAGAGCAGCTTTCATGTTTTTTCAAAACTGATGTCCCAGCTGATGCTTCCAGTTTGTTTGTCACCAAGCCTGCTTTGAGTGATAATGTAGATCTCTGTGCAAAGTTCAACAGTGTCATGTGTGAGCTGCTGTAGAGTTTTTGCATAGATACTACTAGGTCCTAGCAATTTATTTTTCCTAAATTTATTAATTTGTTCTGAAATACTTGTGAAATTAAACATTTTCCTGGAGTTATAGCATGGATTTTTCATTCTCCATGTCTCTTGCAAACATTTTGACTTCCTAGCTGTTGCTGATTTCCTGTTAATTGACTTTCTTTTTTTTTCATATAGTTTCATTTTTTTAAACTACCATTATTCCTTCTGACTCTTTCCTTATTGAACTAATATTAAATTAAAGTACATTGTCATCACTATTAGGATGTATTTTTCCATAAGATTGAATCCAAAATTGTGTCATTTTCAGTGAGCCCCAACTGCTCCAGAAAATCAGCATTTATGGTAGCCAATGATATTGCCCATGCATTAAGCTTAGGGTCTGCTAGTTTGTAGATCAATCTAGGCAGAACTGTCCTTGGCAGCTCTAATCCAATGAGTTCCTATTTTATTTTGACATGTCAATTCTGTGTCGAATAAGTTTGGCTTTCAAATGCATTAATCTCTTCCCTTCCTTATAGACATAAAGCATCGACCTGAATCTTACAAATCAGGATGGGCTGTTTCTTTCTAATGAGTCTTTACCAAGTGCAAAGACTAATTATGCTTTCAAAGAAGCTTAAACGTTTGCATTGCCTCCAGTATATGAGTATATTGGAGAGTATAATTTAGTTCACAGAACCTTACTGCTGATGAATAAGAAGGTGGAGGGGGAGATGTGAAGTTCAAGGTTGTTAATAAATAACTTGTTAATGTTAGAGTAAAAGTTCTGAAATAGCAGCTTCTCTCCAGGAGGCTAAAAATCCATGACACACATTTTGCCAAGAATCCAGATTTCAGCTTGATTTGTCTCCAGAGACCAGTGGCAGTTGACACAGGAAAAATGCCTTATTTCATGTTGACATGATTATATTTGAGGGTTCCTCAAATTCTGGTCTTTTTCTTTCTTTTTATATATCTTCTTTTTGCCTTATGGTAATATAAAGCAGTTTAGAAGTTGCCATGTTAAAAAACTAAAGAGACAGATGCTTGGCATTGGTTTTGTGAGATATTTAGGAAAAAAGTAGATATTACAAAACTCCTCAGTCCAGCAGTAAATGTGTTTTGGAGAAGGCACATCTGAGCAGTACTGCTGCCATGTCGAAAGAGCATAGAAAGGTTGCAGTTGCTTGGAAGGTTTTTCTTGTATCAAAGTGGTTGTGCTAAATTTTCAGATAGGGAATGGTTTCAAAAAATAAGTAACTGAACTTTTATCCAAGTTCAGTTTGATCAAATCAGAAATCTTAGCTGAATAACCAGAAATGCCCATGTCACTTCTTTTTTTGTGATTTCTTTTTCCCATCAGAGAATCTAAAATCTAACCTGTCATTCAAAAACCTGTCCTTGCACGATCACACTCAGTCACACATTCGGTCAGAAAAGATCCACCAAATGCCAAAGACACCTAGAAAGGAATTTAGGTTCAGTTAGAAAACCTAAATCTAAATTTGTTCTTCAGACCCTCTCTTCCATGTGCTATGTAATCTGCAAAAGACTTGCAAAAGGTCTTTCCTGATCATGAGATCAGCATAAAAACCTTTGCCATTCCTCCTGCTGTGCCAATCTCCTGGGTGCAGGTAGTGATGGATCTGTCAATCTTTCTGCCCCTGGGTCCCTCTTGTTCATGTTGGAGGTGTACAGTTGTTGCCAGACACACTTCTAAGGCTGGGGGAGAGCTGCTTTATAATCAGCCCTTTCTGGAACAGTCTGTAAGTAGAAGAAATGTGGTGTAGCAAAGGCATTTATTGGGTACACTCTTTGGATTGATGAAGGGTGTATGAATTGTGGTATCACTAAATATTCTTCTTATCTTGATCTTTTCCTTGTGTTCCAGTTTTGTTATGGGAAGCAATGTCCTTGCTGCCTCCACTCCCCTGTTTCATTTATGTTCCTACTGAGAAGATCCCAATTCTGAATTAGAAGGAGAGGAAGTTTTTAAAGAGTCGTGGTGATCTCTGAGTTAAAAATTAGAAATCAGAGTTCTCAAAGAATGTTCTCTGACTGAGTATATGGGATGTCTCGCATGAGGTAAGAAGAGGCAAAGAAAAAATACTGCTTCCTTCCTTGCTTTCCTCCTTTAGCTCTCCACAGATGTCATTCATCTCAAAACTGATATGCCTGCTCCCACGGAGAATTTTGTGGTAAAAAACCCAGTATTTTGCTACAAAAGGCTGTTCTGTTACTTCTACTTATCTGTTACTTTGATAAATTTATACAAGCAATGCTCAAATGCATTATCAGTTATATAAGCAAATAAGACCAATGTTCAGGTGCTTATCAATCTTATGCTTCTATAGATTTTCCAAATATTAGGATTTTTAATATACACTCATAATGTTACAAGTATGGCAAGTTAGATTCTCATTCTTAATTCCAAGATTCGAACTACACATGGAGATAATATAATTCAAAGTTCCAGGAGTGGAAGCTCCCTAGAGGAGCTAGAAGATATGAAGGCAGACCAATGTTTTCTGGAATATTTATCTTACAGTCAAGTTTGGCTATCGATTTCAGTGGCACCATTATTTATGGCCACACCGTTAACATTTTATATTCCTAACTTCAGTTTTCAAAATCACTGGTTCTACTTGTCCTTATTTGGCTTCTTTGCATAATGTTTTCATCTTCTTAATAATTTCTCCTTTTTCTGCTTCTTTGGGGTATTTTGACATGTGAACACTATTTCCACACCCACTCCCCTCCCCACATTTGGAAAAATGGCTTGAATGCCAGAAAAAGCTTTGCCTTTTCCTTCCAGAAGTGATTGTTTCTTTGTTCTTTCTTCTTTTTTTCCTTTCTTTTTTCCCTTTTTTCTCATTGTTTTCCTGAGTAGGTAGCTTTAAAATGTTGGCTGCACATTGTTCTCACCACAATAGCTGTCTAAGCTTCCTAAACAGATGTCTGATGACTGCGTAGCAATGCCAAGTCTCAGACAACTGTTTTTGGCATGATCATACTCATATATTGACTCTAACAGGGCAAAACCAACCAATTTTAAGTCTTGGCACAGGCTGTGAGATTATAGCTGTCAATTTATAACTCACACAGTTATAACAACTCCATGAAGAATAATACATTTACAAGTAGCTTTATCGGAAAGGGAGTGGAATCTGATTTTTTCTTGAGTTGTTTAACTCACGTGCAGCAGTACCACCCAGAGGCCACTGCTGTGTTGGGCACTGCACAAACAAGGAGTTCCTGTCCAAAAGAGCTCAGATACTGGAAAGGCAAATAAGATATTAAAGAAGAGATCATCATATAAAGACACTTCTAGTAATCTCATATGAAAACCCCAAAAATTATACTCAGCATCCTACACCATCCAAATCTGGGTGTAGACAATTCCTCTAACATTGCTAGAAAGGAACACAACATTAACAGGGATAAACAGAAGAACATTCAGACTGCTTTTAATTATGAATTAGGCCGCTTAGGTGCGATGAAGAAATTCCAGGAACTGGTCTCAGCTTCCCAGTACTGCCTCTACATTTTCTATTCAGCAATCACTCCTGAGGGATCAGTAGGCACCTAGTGATGGTGCAGGCAATGCAGCTATCCTGCAGGCCATGGGCCATAAGGATCCACCCTCCATCCATATCAAGGAACATGGCAACAATGCCTGGTTTATTCCATACACTTAACCTGTTCCACTGTGTTACATGACTTGGTTAAAATAGAGGTAAGATAGGGGAGAAATTAAAGTTGACCCTCCCACTTTCTGAGCCAGTTGTCTGTTCAAATGGGAGAACAGAATCTCCCTGATTTTAAAAAGCCGTAGTTATCAGGAGATTTTTGAGTAGGTTGAGTCTGGGCACTGTGTGCCAAACACGTTTTGCGAATATCTGCAGACTATTCTCCCTGAAATGCAAGGAATGTTTCTAAGTCCCAGTTTGACTGATGCAGGAGATTAGAGCTGCATTGCTTAGATCAAGCAAAACAGAAAACAGGACAGTTGGCCTTTGAAGTCAAAGAAGAAAAAATGGATTCAAGACCTCAGTGATTCTGCATTCATTAAGCAGGTAAACGAAGCTATTTTGGTCAACAGTTTCAGACTTGGACGTTACCTAAGTATCAAAACTACCTGAGTATTAAGTGTGTCATGGGTTCAGCAGCAGCAGTCATTTTTTATCCTCCTTAGTAGCTGGCACAGTGCTGTGTTTTTAACTTTCGGGCTGGTAGCAGCGCCAATAACACCAGTGTTTTCAGTTACTGCTTGATAATGTTTAGGCTGGCCAAGGACTTTCTGAGCCTCATGCTCTGCCAGGGAGGAGGGGAACCCGGGAGGAAGCTGGGAGGAAGCAGGGACAGGGCACCTGACCCAAACTGACCAAAGACATATTCCATACCACAGCATGTCATGCCCGGGATGGAAAAATGGAGAGCAGAGACCCAGAAGGGTGGGGGTGCACTGCTTAGTCGGGCTGGGTATACTTGGTGAGCTGTTGTATTGTTTCCTTATATTTGCCTTGTCATTATTATTACTGGTGGTATCAGTAGGGATTTATGTTATACCCTAGTTACTAAACTGTTCTCTCTGCCTGTGGGAGTTGCATTCTTTCGATTCTCCTCCCCATGCCCCCAGGACTGGGGGAAGAAAGAGGGGGGAGTGAGGGAGCAAAACTGTTTGAGAGTCTTAAACTATGACAAAGTGTCTTTATCCTTTGTCTTTAGGGAGTGAAGGATGTCTCTACTGTTACTCTGGTTGAAGAAAAATGAGGTGTTTTGGTGCAGCAGATGGAAAAAAAAAAAAGGAAGCTACATTTCTCCCTCCTAGTCTGACACCAAGATGACTGGAAGCTAAAAATGCCTCCCAGTGTAACTGAGTAGCTACAATGAACAGCATGCAAGTATGATCAGAAAGCAAAACCAACCAGGAAAGTGGATACTTTTCATCGTAAACAATGGGATTATGTTAAAGTATCAAGGAAAGCAACCAGAGTAGCAGAGTTCTGAGTAAATAAACTGAACACATGATACTATCCCAACGCAACACATATCTCTATACCAAGGAGTGGGGAATAGAGCTAACCTCTGAATAAAAGCAAGGCCTCTTTCATATTGACCAGTTCTTTACAACCCTAGCTAAGGGGGCTCTAGAAAGTAACGGAAAGCATGTCTTGTCAAATTCACATGCTTATTTTAAGAGGAAAAGGATGTAAGTATTAGTAGCTTTGAAGTAATCTACATATTTAAATTCACCAAATATATTACATGCATTATTTCACTCCCTTCCTCTTACTGCTTGATTCTGCCCCCTGTAGAGCTATGCCCCAGCTTTGTAAGATAAAATATCCATTACACACTTAAAAAATGGGCCTCATGAATCAAAAAACCCCACATAATTTAGTACATCATCTCTCAATAGAGCTTTTCAGTCTAATTTAATGCATTATTGAAGATAACACATTCATTAAAACAGCTGCCAGCAAACTGTTCATTTGGATTGTTTCATGGAAGCACTAGTCAAAGAGAAATAAAACACCACATGCTAATGATATGCAAAAAGGACAGAAAACAATTTGGTTTTGATACACTGGTATTGAGATGTTAATATGATATTTTTTTAATGAGTACTGCCATGCTGGCTTTTATATGGTAGATATGAAGCATCACAAACCTGGTGTTTCTTTTCAGCAAACTTACAACATATAATAAAAAATAACAAAAAAACACATGGCAAAATTACCAGGGTTGTTCAGCAAGTATGAATTAACAAGCATGGAATTATTATTTATTGTTTCTTATTGCTACTTCTCTCTCTGTGAACATTTAAGTAGCAGATTTTTGGATACAGGCTTTGCTCCTGGTCTCTAGTGGAATGAACTGAAATCTCTAATCCCCTCAAATTATAGGAAGCCCTGGATTCTAATGAGCTGGCTCAAATGAATATCTAACATCTTGCACTGTAACAGCCTTAGCAATAATAACTGTTGGACTCTGAACAGGACCAGTTCTCTGACCCCAACATTAAAATTTCACCACTACTTTTCTCCACCTGTTTTGCAAGTCTCATTGTTTCCTGATGAAGCACAGGGTAATAACAAGTAGAGTTTAATTAGAATATGCCATCAGCAAGAGACACAAACCAGAAAAAAATATCTGTAAGAACAGGTTTATTAAAGCTACTGCGATTAGTTAATAAGAAATTTTAATAAAATTAACAAAACAAACTATCTGCTGTTTCATGGGCCCTTTACATATCAGTCTGAATATCCTTCAAGACAGATTACATCATTATTCAGCTGCAGACCCAGTTGTATAAATTACGCAGACATCCATACCTCCTGTCTCCACTACTGAATGTGCAGATGAAAAGAGAAATTTTGTCTGGGGCAGCCATTCAGAAATCTAATATTAGTCTATGGCTTCGGCACTTTTCACCCTTCTAAGCTTTTCCTAAGGTCCAGAAGCCTCCGAGCGCTCTAGCTCTGTCATGGCCACATCCAATAAATCCTTTTAAGTCGCGATGTAGGTGGTGAAAGTAGGTTCTGAATAACCATGATCTGAAACGTCTCATGGCAGAGACTAGTAGTCAATGCCTTTGTTTGTCTAGCAAATGACTGAATTATTTGTTATTTTAAACAAATAGGCAGATAACTATTGAGTGTTGTGGAAACATTATAACAAAGGATGGGCTCTTCCAGTTTCTGTACCTTAATGAACATATGCTTTTCAAAAGGAAAAAAGACAATGCTTTCCTGTACTCTCAAAGGAGGGAGTTTATGTGGCCTAATGTGAATGTCTACAAATTTGAGCTATTCACTCCAAGTTCTTTTGCAAACCATGGAAAGTAAAACATACATTCAGAGCATGGTTAATATCATGGTAGATGTTTGCAATCTGACCAATTGAATCCCTTCCTGAAAATGTCTACTTCTCTATATGAGTATAAAGACAGAATAGATGAAGTAACTTCAATGTCTGCAGTACAGATGTTTAAATTTAAGCAAGATTAATCCATCCAAGGTGTTTAGATATTCTGCTTAATAAAGTAGGAAAGATAAATACAACATAGTGGCATGCAAAGTATGTATCTCATGATTTCATGGCAACTACTGTGTGCACTTCTTAGAAAAAAAAAAAAAAAAAAGGTATAAAATAGTTACCAGAATTACAGACATGGGGTGCAATACTTCTAATTGAAACACTCTAACATTTTTTGTCTAGAATTCTTCTGCAGTAACAGAGATGCATTTTCCAAAGATGATTTGTTCCATCTTAAAAGTTCTCATTTAAGTTACTTGGGAATAATCTTCCTCTGCAGACTGATGTCTCTCCTTAAAGGTATACAGTGAACCCACCTCACTCTGTATTAAAACAGTAGTTGAAACTGTATAGCTGACTTCTAAATGATTAATCTTTGATGAGATTAATCCTATTCATGCTATAGAAAGGTAACAGGACTTTGAGGAGATGTGTTTTCAGTAAAAAGAATACAGCCTGTTCAAAACATATGTGTAGGTATGTCTCGCTGTTGAGAAAATTTTAATAAAGTATTAGTTTTCCAAGTGGTTTCACAAATCTGATAAATATACTGAACAATATCTTGTTTTGCTTCCTGGAATGTGTGTATTAAAAGGCACCTGAATTCTCCAGCACTTAATGCCTGTGGGAGCCATGCAGTGGGGCTGCACTTAAAATATTTATTCCAAGCAGTAAAAAATAATAATTTTCCACAGTGGTTTGAAATAACGGGGCTTTGAATTAGCAGGTTTGAATTAAACTGTTAACTAAACACTGTGGAATGTCTTTATCACGTTGTATGTCAAATTAGTAGATCCACTTTTCTGCAAAAGAGAAAAGATTGGTCAGAAATGCCAGCAAATCAGTGTTTTCTAAGTGTCACACAAAGAAACTTTAGATCAATTTATTTATTTATTTATGAAATCTACTGAAATCCAATCTTGTCGTTTTCTGAAATAGAATATGTCACTTTATAATGCTTAATGTACAGACACTTGGTCTGTCTATAATAACTGCCAAAATGCTTTATTAATTTTATAATTGGATTGATTGCAAAATTCACTCATCAATTTTTGCAATGGCATAATGACACAAAGTATTTTAACAGAACAAATTGATTAATATAATTTTAGTTGGGATGATCATATCTTAGAAGTACATTGGTGAACACCACCTTATCAGAATATTTCATCTGCATTTCCATTTCTCTTTATTTGGCACAGAGTTACTGATTTTTAGCGTCATGAATTAATAAATACCATTAACAGAGAAGACTTAAAATCTAGAAACTTCTAGAATAATTCATAGAGCAAAAGGCTCATTCTTCAGTGCCTTGAGCATTTGTTTACTCACTATGCTCCTCGCAAAAGTAAGAACGGTACTCACGGTAGATTATTTTCATTATGATTTAATAGATTTTGTACCTTCTCTTTGTTGTTCACAATGACTACATTAGGTGAAAATACCTCTGAACCCTGGTTTATTTCTTTCAGTAAAACAATCTGGTTGTCAGGTAGCCTTGCAATTTATTCTTGTTACTTCCTGGGTAAGATGCCATTGATTCACTGTATGTGTGTCCGTTGATGGCAGAGGCAAGACTACAGATTTAAATGAGATCTTAAGAGATCTTCCTTACAAGTACCAAATAATTATTATGTCTAGAACATGGGGTTGCATATCATCCTAATTCACTCAGTCTTACTGAATAGAATACTTTGAAAAGTTTTAAGCTCACAGAAATGAGCAAAAAGCAACAGCTGTGTGGCAATACGTTGAAGTTATTTGAATGAATTTCTCTACACTCTTGTTGTATGTTCAGTGTAATACATCTTCCATCTTACCTTTAACTTTGGAATAGCAAGGCTCACAATGCACAGTTTGTCTGTAAATCCAAATGCTGTCCCCTGCTCTCAGATCTTCCAGTGGTCTTTTACATACTTCACACTTTGACACACAAGTAAAAGTAACAAGGAAAATTAAAATTCTCTAATTAGATTTTCTAGTATTCATTCCCTGCGTGCTATCTTTTAGGAAGTAAGCAACCACAGACCAGGATAAGTGTTATGAGTACTGTATTATCAGATAATCTGAACTCTGAAAGAACAGTTTTAATAAACAATCAATTATACATCTGAATATCTCACTGTTAGACATCGAAAAATCAGAAACCTAAGGCTCAACTGGTTCTCTAGGTTCTCATTATGCTCACCAACCCATTCCTTCCCCCAGACATTTCCAAGTATACTCTGTCTTAGTTTAGAGATTTATTCTAAAATAAGATAAATCACCCTTTTGAGATCCTGTTGTTTGTTCACTGAATAAAGGAAGCATGATCAGGCTTAATCCAACTCAGAGTAGACCTTAGAGAACTTGAACCTTTAAAAATAGCTTATTCTTTATCTTAATCATTAACTATGTCCCCCATTATTGCAGAATCTTGACACCACTTTCGCAAATGTCTCACAAAGATCATTTTTGAGATAGAAAGGCATTGCCTATGTTTCACATATGAAAATACACAGATATGCACAGAGGTTGACTTCCCAAGATCACAAGGAAAGCCCAGAGTGGATTAAGGAGCAAAGTAATTTGATCTATAAACAAGAATCTTGACACCATCCATTTTTTGCAATCTTATAAACAGACTAACAAATTCAGGTTTCTTTGGATATATTATCCTCTGATAAGTGGAAAACAGAGTCTTCCCATAATTTTCATGATGGTTGTCTATTCAGATAAATTTGGAATAAAAATCTTTATTAAAATTAAAAATTAAAAGCCTTACACAGAGCATCCTTTAGCAGCTAAACAAATAAAGAAACTGTGTGATGTAGACACCATGGACTTAAAGACAGTGGGATCCAAACAATATGCAATTGCCTTATATTGCACATGCTCACTAGAGCTAGTATGACATTTCAGCTGAGCACTCCACATTGATTAGCATAACATGTGAGAGTACTAAGCACCTTGTTTTTTTTTATGTTTTACCATATTACTTTTTTTCTATATCTTTTCTACACAAGCTGTTAATATTAAGGTACTATTAAAATAGTCTGCTACCTTCACTAGTTTTGTGCTTCCTTGTATAAACCAGGTCATGCTTTCAAAGCTTTGATCATTAAGATTAGCTAGCATTTTTATACAGAGAAAAAAAGTACAATCTGGACTATTTAGTCACTGAACTTCAAGGCTAGGTTGGACAGAGTCTTGAGCAACCTATTCTAGTGGAGGATGTCCCTTCTCAAGGCAAGGAGTTGGAACTAGGTAATCTTAAGGTCCTTTCCTACCCTAACCGTTCTATGATTCTATGGTTCTATAATTTCCTTTACAAGGAAACAAAGACCTCAGGCTGCTGCCAGCTACATGGAAATCTCTAAGGGATACAAGGTATTTGTAAAGAGCTAAATGAATATTAATGATAGGAAATTGCACTATTTAGTTAGATACAAAACTACAAGCATAAACCACAGACCCACATTAGCTGTTTAATTTTTTGCCAACGCTTTCATAATTGTGTAGTTACACAAAAGCCAAATTTTGCTGACCAGAAACGTCCCCACTTGAGAATAGGTAGCAAAAAGAATTTTAAAATTAAGATTAAATATTTAACAGATAATTTGGCCAGTACCAGTGTAGGAGTGTTAATACTCCTAACTGTGTGGAAAGCCTATTCCCCTTTATGTGGGTTGATCTATCAAAAAAGAATTGAAGCAAACCAGAGCTTGTATTTACTTGCAGTAGGAGTATGGAGGAGGTATTACATAGTCATTTACATGGAAGAAATTGCATTTCTACTGCTCACAGAGCTTAGAAAGTCCTCGAGACAGAAAGCATATGTAACTTCATACATGTTAAGTATAGCCTTACTGCTGTATTCTGCTTTGGGTTACTTTTCATGCAATAACTAAGTAGGAGAACTGCTGTCAGAAGCAGAAATATATGCAAGCTGGACAGAAAAATGAGCTATGCTAATGTGTGATTTTGAAAGCATTGTTAGAACAACAAACTCTGTGTTGAGATGCAAGCAGAATGAAGACAAATAAAGCGGAAGGCAAATGGACTAGAGGGCTGAACACTGATTAGCATACCCTGAGAAAAGTTTAAGAGTGAATTTTGGGCTGAGATTTCAGCTTTGAATGACACACAAATTTTTTTCTTTGTTTTCATACTTACTGGAAACAGGACAAGAAAAAAAACTAAACATAATTTGTAATAGAACAAGAAAGGTATGTTCATTTTCATCAGTATTTTATCCTACAGAAGAAGCTATCTGTAAGACCCAAATTTTCACCAGAAATTTGATCCCAGTGGGTAAAATGATTTTACTTCTGGCTTTAAATACCTTTTACTGATGCCTTTGAGAGTGGCTTCTGCACAAGCCATAGTTGTCCTTCATCAAGGACATCTACAAAGCTTCACAAAAAGAGAAATAGAATGAAATTTTGCAATATGAAGAAAATGTAAGTAGGATGCAATTAATTAAACTAGAAGCCTGTGCAGCTGAGGCTTTATAAATGTGTAGGACATTCAGGGTACATTACACTGCACCCTTTATCTTCCTTGTGATTGCAAGAAAGAAGAATGGGCAGGGAGAGGGAAAGCGAAGGAAGAAGGGGGGGAGAGATGAAAAGAAAGAGTAAGGGATTGTGTAGAGGTAAGAGAAACTAGTATTTCCTATGTTAATCTTCATCTCTAGTGTGCAAGGTGTCTTCTTCCAGGTAGAGAAGGCCTAAGGCCTAAATATTCTCCTTTTATTTGTGTACTATAATGCAGGTATTACATTCAGATTATATTTCTTAGTAGCAGGTGAAATCCTCTTACCTTGAAGCAAGTTGAATGACAGCAAATTTGCAAGGCATCTAAGATCATTTTGGCATCTATGCCCAAGGGCTTCCTGCAGTATGTACATATATCTTTTCCAATTATACTCCTGTGTGTATAATACAACATCAGCTGTCAGAAAAAAAGCTACCATTGAAATCTCAAGGAGAAAATTGATAAGCTTAGGGCACTAGGTGGGAAAGACATTTTGTATACTGTACAATGGCCATAAATGGAAAAAAATCATGTGTATGTTCCTTCCATTCTAGCTGACAGCTGTAATGTACATGCTCCTGTGATGAGCAAATTGCTGTGCATAATTGTCAACTAGCAAAAATACCTTGATAGAAAGAATGGTCTTCTTTGGTGAACTGAATGATTTCAAACAATAATGAGACTGTATTAAACTGCTGAATGTCTGGGAGCATGTATAATAAATGGGGATGAAGCGGAGAATAATGATTTTAACATTTTAATCACAAAAGAAAATTGGTAGTTGAATTAAAACTGCCGTCATTTGATCAGTCTGATAAAGAACTGTCTTCTATGTTGTGGAAGAGCCTGAAAACATAGCAGAAATCCTACCTTTGTTGCAGTTATAGCAAACACACACATAGAACTGCCTATCTGGTATTTGTAACAATATTTTAAGAAGTTTTCTCACCTCTTTTGCATTCTTATGTGGCATCAATATGTAATGTCCCTGGACACAACTTTTGGTGTATCTGAGATCAACTGGTCTTGCTCCTCTTCACTCAATAGTAAACCACTGTACTAATATTTAATCATGCCCGGAGTCGTTTATACTTACTTTGGAAAAGATAAAAAAGAATCTTTATTTCCAAGTAGTGGGGCAGTGCAGATTATCTGAACTCAAAATAGTGACCACATTTATTTTATTCTTTTTCTTTTCTTTTTTTTTTTTTTTTTTCCATGAGATAAAATATTACTGATAAACAAATATCCTTCTTATATTTGGGAATATTTTAGCTGGTGTGAAAACACAGAGTTTTTAACAGCATTGTCATGTGCAACTGTTTCTCCATGTCTGTACATAAAGTTGGTCATTACTGGCACCATCCCCAAAAAGGAAGGGAATTTTGCAGGACAAGAAGCTACCCAAGGTAGAAACCTACAGAATCTCACAACCAACTCTATCACTTAAGGCATTGGCTACTGTTTCTATAGATACTTTAAAATGTCAGCTGTGACAAGGCTAACATAACATTAGGCTGATGAACCATAGTAATTTATTTGATGGCACTACCCCACTGAAAAGGAGCTCCATATGAAAAGCTGTCTGACAAACCTAATGGGGACTTCCACTGCTCTCTTTTGTCTGAATAGTTGAATGCTTGTGCAAAATGTCTGTGTCTTTTTGGTATTCTACAATGTTATTAATGTGTACTTACCTATCAGAAGTAGAGTAAACAGTTTTGATAGTATTTCCAGTTATATTTTTATCATAGGTACCATATGATGATTTTCTGTGAATCAGTGAAAAAATAACAATTACTAAACAGCACTTTTTATTTTTTAACAGTTTCCCTACACTGGTGATAATATGTAAATAAAACTAATTTAAAATACTTGTAAGAAAAGAAAAAAAAAAAGTCATCATACTTGGGGATAAATTATCTTCCTCTATTTTTACAGCCCTCAAGAAAAATATATGAAATTGAAACAAAGAAACAAACACAAATTAGAAACATAGTGTCCTTAGCCCATGTTCTGTTGCTGAATGATTCTTCAACATTTCAAAATTAAACCCATAAGCCCACTGAGCAAAAACAACATGATAGGATTGAGTTTGCCTGTGCTGAGGTCCCAGCCTAAATGATACATTTCAGGAAATGGTGACACACTGCTTTTTCCACTTTGGGGGGG
>JASSUY010043362.1:2425-15144 GCA_032466535.1 Forpus xanthops | reverse complement strand
CGCCCCCTCCTCTCTTTTTCTTCGGGGGAAGTGCTGGGTATAGAATTAAATTGGGGTTCACTTAGGGGTCACTTGAGTGGGCGTTGTGGTCTGCGGCTCACTTGGGTGTCGCTTAGGGGCAGTTTTGGATCTGAAAAGTCCCTTGGGGGCAGTTGTGCATCTGAGGGTTTGCTGGTGGTGCAGTTTAGTATCTAGGAATTTACTTGGAGATCATTTGGGAGGCAGTTATGGGTTCGGGGGGGGTCACTTGGGGGTCACTTTGGGGATAGTTGTGAGTCTGGTGGGGTCACTTTAGAGGTAGTTATGGGTTTGAGAGTTTATTCGGTGGCAGTTTTGTGTCTGGGTGTCACTTTGCGTCAGTTTGAGGCCAGTTATGGGACTGAGGCGTCATTGGTCACTTTGGAAGAAGTTCTGGGTCTATGTGGTCGCTTGGAGGTAACTTGTGTGGCAGTTGAGAGTAGAGAGCACTTGGGGGACAGCTGTCACTCTATGGTGGTCACTCGGGCAGTTGTTGGTCTCAGGAGTCACTTCAGGGCACATGGGGGGCAGTAGTGGTCTGCAACTTCACTTGGGCATCACTTGGGGGGCAGTTTTGTTTCTTGGGGGTGACTAGCAGGGCAGCTGGGGGGTCTGTGTTCTTCATTTGGGGGGCAGTTGTGGTTCCTAGGGTCACTGGAGTGCAGTTGTTGGTCTGGGGGGTCACTTATGGGACAGTTCTGGCTCTGGGGGGTCATCTGCAGGGCATTTGTAGGTCTGAGGGGCTACTTGGGGGGGAGTTGCGTGTCTAGGGTGTCACTTCAGGTCACTATGGGGGCAGCTGTGGGACTGAAGGGTCATTTGGTGGTCACTTGGGGAGCATGCTGTCGGGGTCTTCAAGATGAAGTAAGCAGGCATCTTCACACTGTACTTTTCACCTTTGGCAAGCTGGATACACCAGTAATCACAAAACTCGCTGAAAACAGCCATTAACAATTTTCTGATACCTGGCAAAGATTTAGGACAGTGTGACCTTCCTGCAAAATTTATTGCAGGATGGGCAGACAAGGAGTATCCAAAGGTAGCAGATATTTGGGAGGCACTGTCTCTAAGTCAACTGATAAGTAGAAGATGATGCGAAATAATTCATTCATGTTTGTGAGGCCACTAAGTCGTGTTATCTCACCACAGATTTACAACGCAAAGATTGCTCTTTGATCTAAATTAAGCTTAAAGTATTTCAACCCTATGTTTTCCAGGCACTAGCTTTTCTGATATCAAGCCCCACCCAAGGTGTAAACCTTGTTGTAAAGGATTTCTGAGCTAGACTAGCTGTTGGGAAAGCTTTGAAATAGCAGAGGAATGTTGCTGGGAAAGTTTTGGGAGTATTGCAGGGAGAGGTAGGCAAGATAAGAAGGAAGAAAGAAGCGAGGAACCAGTATCCAATGAGGGGACAACAGGGAGACACAGGCATCCAAGCAAGACCACCAATGAAGAAGCAAAGATACTCATGTGGGTGGTCATAGCTAACCAATTGTATTAGCAGCTCATACGTGCAGGTACTTTGTAGAGCCTATATCAACTCTGGACCTTCAGGTAATAAACGATTTTGTTTCCTAACCCAAAACGGGATCCTTGCCTAGGTCTCAACAGCCCCCCCCCCCCTTTTTTCTTTGACCTTTACAAATCCTTTTGCTATGTCACTCCATTTTGCTCAAGATTTCTGGCCATTTTCAACTTGTCTAATCTTGTCTCTTTAGTGAACTTTATTTCTGTTATTTCGAACTCATACAGTTATATCCACACAGCAATGCTAATGATTTGCAAAATCCAATATAACAAATACACAATTCTGGCTTTTATCTTTTTCTTAGTCTTCTCTTAATCTTTTCTTCATCTTTTTCTTTACGGCTTGAGCCATAACTTCCACTTCTGGGTTTTCTCATTTCTTCATTTTCTTTGAAGATTATTTTTCCTCCTCAAACTTATCATCACAAGACTGTGTTTTTAATATTCTAATTTATGATTCTGTTCCTTCAGTGGTAATTATTTAAAATCGTATTTACGGTCCTATGGACTATTCTGCTTATCAGGGGAACAACACAAAGTACAATAAGTAAAACAGTTATTAATAAAACAAAACCCAGCAGGATTCCTCTTAACCCCCAGTTCCACCAGTTTTCCATATCCAAGTTAAACACTTTCCAGGTCTGAACAGGAACATGTGTGAGCTTTTTCGTTTCAGTAATTATCTTATCTATAGCATTTCCTTCATCAGCTATCTGTAAACTACATCTGGATAAACTGTATTTCTTCAGGTACCCCCTTCCTGCTCTAAACAGTAAACCAGGGCTAAGCAATTTTGATATAGAACTGTACAAATTTTGCTATTCTGTTTGGCTAATATGGCTAATGCGTCATAAGTTTTGTTAGTCACAATTTCTAGGACTGCTTTGCAACCTTATTATGTGATTTAACACATATACAAGAGTCTGGTATCCCCAGGATCTGTCCTCAGCCCAGGAGGCATGATCATAACATGCCAAAATTCACTCCGGGGGCCACTGCTCATCTTTCTAGTTTCCAATCTGTAGGCCTCTTTTTGCCTGGGATATTTCAGATACATCTGAATAGACTGGCACCCCTAATCATTCCCCCTGCGTATTAGTAATAAAAAGAAATTTGGCAGGATATTTCCCAAAACACATGTTGTAGTCCAATTCCCAGGTAATTCAGAGTATGCATATTTACGACAGATCCAATATAGTCTTTCTGGAGCTTCCCACTTAGCCCCAGGATTGTTATTTAAAGTCCAATTTTTCCCTCTATCTGCAATATCAAATGGATGGCCACCAAGTTGTCTATTTTCTTATAGATTTGTTCAAAATTTTACTGTTTTCTCAAGTTAAAACCCCACTGGCTTTTTCCTGTTTCTCTGAGGAGGCTTTTACCAAAAGTTTTGACCAATGACACGACTCTCGACTTTGCTTGTATTCCATATATTATTCTCACTAGTATTAATTTCTTTTGACGCCCAAGGCCATTGTTCCACCATATTGGTACTTCCACAAAAATAGCAATTACTTATATTGAAACCTTTTTGCTATATTTTCTGCCAAGTTCACAAACAAATTTCTGACAGTGGTGGGAATTTCGTATTTGGCCCCAGTTTCCATTTCATGATAGAAAAAAGGAACAGTAGTTCCACTTTGTCTGAGTGTACAACTTCCTGTATCTTACTTTAGATTAAAGTTCATGGGTATGAGCTAGTGCTTCAATCTGAAGGCCAAAAAGTGTGTTCTGACATTTTCCAATCCTCATGCCAGGTTCTGGATTTATTTATGGTTAAGTTCAGTGGGTTACACTGGTTTCTCATGCATTCCTTTGGGGCTGTCAGTGTGTCTAGCTTAACTTCCCAGTGTCCTCGCTCATCTAGTCTCCGGGTATGCTTTCCTGGAGGATAATATGTGGACTAAATAACACAGGTCCAAGAAGTACAATAATTCCATTTTTTTTTTACACAAGTTTGCCTCCAAGAGGAGTGCATATATTTTCAATCATGGGGGTAGGTTTGCATCCACTCCATACTGCTACATCATCCTACCCACTTGCCACTGTCTGTTGCTCCGCAAGCATCAAAAATTGCACTTGTTGTGCTGTTTATGTTTAATTTCAGTTTGCCCTACCACTTTCGGTCTTTTCCCAGCGACTGCACTTAAACCCACCATTCTTTTACTTTCACTTTAGGATCATAACATATCTTGCCTGCAACAGTACATCTAGCATACTCTGCATTGTTATGGGTACTCATCTCAAGCAGGTTTCCACTGCACTGATAATGAGTGAGATCAGTTTGCTTGGTCACATGTCCACTCAAGTTGGTCTGAAGTACATTTGGCACAATTGGGGGAGGTTCATACTTTTTTTTAGGGACAGGAACCATAAGAAGATAAAAGGTCCAATATGACATATACCTCTACCCCTCCAGCCTGTGGGGTTGCTGCACACAGCCGAGATATGGTTATGCTTCTTTGTGGCAGACATAGAAGCCAACTTGGGCTTGCCCTTGGCTGTCTTATTTTCTCCTACTGAATTGTTGCACAAAATTTTATTTACACACACTTATAGTGGATTACCACTTATCTTCAGTAAGCTCCTACTCCAATGGTACCAGTATCTCCCAGCTACAGAGTAAAGTAGGTCTATATTCAATCCACAGTGAATTTTTACAACACTTCATACAAAGCGATATCTAGTATAGGAGCTGCAATATCACTTCTGTTTACAAATCTTAACAAATGTGTTTTGTATTGGGGTGTCTTTGACACGATAAATATATATGCACCTTGGTGAAGGCTCTCTTTCCTCTATTACAGGATCACAAGCAGAGCCAGCTCCCCATGATTACCTGTATAATATAATCAAGATCCTCCAAATTGGGGAATATTACCTCCCCAGGAAGAGAACCGGAATTTCCTCAAAGTATCTCATGAGGGAATTTGAAACCAGTCATATGAGATTCCGTTGTCAGCAATACCTGAAAGGGACCTTCTTATTCTGGAGTTTAAAATTGTTCTCTCCAGGTCTTAATCAATACCCACACCTTGGGGTTAATATTACAAATTTTAAACACCAAAAGCATTATCTGGGGAATCCATCCTTTTAATATTTAATGTTCCAGTCTGAGCTACTGTAGTGATACGTTTTCTGATACTCGCCTCTCCTCCTTCATAAGAAGCGGACTCCCTTTGGGTTGTCATAAAAGGTAATTCAAACAGCATTTCAGGAGGATATATCCCTAAATCCACTATGGGTTGCATTCGAACATGTAACGATGCTAAATGTAAACACTTTACCCAGGACATTTGGGTACTAATCATTATTCTAGTTAATATTTGTTTCCAGATTTGATTCATTCTTTCCACTCTTCCTGAGCTTTGAGGATGCAACGAAGTGTGCAATTCCCATTTTTTCCCCAAGGCTTCGGTTACTTGTACAATATTTGCTGTAAAATGTGTTCCCCTACATGAGTCTATTCTGCTAGCCTTCCCATATTTAGGGATTATTAGATCCAAAACAGTTTTTGATACTGTATTTCCTGTAGCCCTGACAGCCAGAACTGCTTCCACCCAATGAGTTACATGATCTACTATTACTAATAGCAACTTCCACCTCTGCACAGGAGGGTGTTCAGTGAAATCTATTTGGTGATTTGAAAGGACCATATTGCCAGTTAATGTGCCCTGGAGGTACCTTTTCTAACCTTTTTATTCACTCTTTGGCAAGTCATGCATTTAGCAGTTATTTGTTTTGCTAACCCCAAAATTTTAATATACCCATGCTCCCTTAAAAAGTAGTTGAATAGAGCTTGTGTGCCCCAATGAGTCTTTTGATATGTTTTCTTATAGCTATCTGATCAGTGTTGCCTCCCATCAGGGAGTTTCCATTTCCCATATCGATCTTGTTATCTTCCTGTTTTACTCAATTCTCGCTCTTCTGACTCACTGACTTTTGAAATCTCCGAAAGATTTTGACCAGTACCAGCTTCCTGCAGATGGGTAGAAAAGGAGTATCCAAAGATAGCAGATATTTGGGAAGCACTGTTTCTAAACCAAGTAGAAGGATGGTGTGAAATAACTCATTCATGTTTAATGGGGCCACTAAATCCTGTCATCTCACCACAGATTTACAACCCAAACATTGTTTTTTATCTTCCATCAAAGCTAAGGTAAAAGTATTGTAGAAGAAAGGTTTCACACCTTTAATTAATTCATGTTTAGTGGAGTCACTAAATTCATCAAACTTACAACGCAAACATTGTTCTTTATCTTCTACCTAAGTTAAGGTTAAAGTACTTTTAACCCTACCTTTACCAGGACCTAGTTTTTCTCATATTGTCATGGTTTAAGCCTCTCATACACTTTGCTCACTCTCCCCCACCCCCCCCCACCCCCTTCTTCCCCTGAGGTCCTGGAGGGAGGGGGAGGAGAATAGAAAGAATGCAACTACGCAGATTGAACTAAGAACAATTTAGAAACTAAAGTATAAAACAAACCACTGTTGCTACTGCTGATAATAATGACAAGGGAAATACAAGGAAAGAGAATACAACTACTCACCACCCAATACCAAGCCTGACCCAGTAGTGAACCCCTCTTCTGGATCTGCTCTCCTTTTTGACTAATCTGGGTCAGGTGTCCTTTCTGCTTCCTGCCTTCTTGTGCCTCTCCTCCCTGCAGAGCATGAGAAACTCAAAAGTACTTGCTCAAGGTAAGTGCTACTGAGCAACAACTAAATCATCAGTGTTTTACCAGAGTTACTCGCAGAATAAAGATGGAATACAGCAGTGCATATGCTGCAGGGAACTGATTCAATTCTATCCCAGCCAACACACCACTGAGGGAGCTGAGAGTTCAGCCCTGAAGCCAGCACCAGCCCTGATGCTTGCCCAGGAGTACATGAGCTGAGTCCTGAAGCCAGAACTAGACCCACTGCCTGCTCATGGGGTCAGGAACTCAGCCCTGACCCAAGGCCCATCACTGCTCCCTGCCCAGGCAGCCTTGAAACCAGAGAACCTCTCCAGTTCCCAGCACAGACAGATGATGTCACAGTGTGTAGCTGGCTATGCCACTGATCAGGCCTGGGCAATATCATGCTGCAAGGCTGGGGATGTCACAGTGTGTCACAGCACCAGCTCCACTATCTACGCATCTGTCCAGAAGCTGAGCCCTGAAGCAAGCCCTTCTGCTTGCCCAGGCACCAAGATACCAAAACAGGAAACACCAGAGGAGCTGCTTTTGCCTCTTCCACCAGTAGCTTGTGTTCCCTGGAGTAGTTGTCATCTGCCATTGCCTCTGGTCACAAGTTCCATAGCCTCATACACCTGAATATGGAGTGTTCCAAAATGAGCCATGTCTGTGGCACCCATGGTCCCCATGTGCCCCACGGTCAACCTGTCCCCCCATACGGTGGCAAATGGTCCTGTACTGCTAGGTGGCAGATGAGGCTGAGGACTCTGACTGCCCCAAGCAGACCTCCTGGAGAGTGCAGGAGGTATTCATCATGCTCTAAAACTTCGAGCAGGACGGGGAGTACAGGGCAGGGTCTGGGGGTCTCCCTTGGTCTCATTTCCTCACCCTCACTCTAAGGGGTCAGCCAGTCCCCAGAGTCCTCCACAACAGCCCTGCTCCATCTTCAGGAATGTGCAGCCAGGCAGTGAAAGGTAAGGGACACCCTCAGCTCCCAGCACCCATGTGCCAGGTTTTCACTTGGCAAAACTGAAGTTTGGTGGATTTGGGCTGAGTCCATGAATCTCAGGTACTGAGACGAGATTGAAGAAACCTCTCAAGAAGTCCAAGTCAGATACAAAGCTCCAACTCCCTTGTGTGGCAGGGCAATCAGGATGGTCAGAAAACAGCCACATGAGAGGCAGTGAATTTAAGGAGAAACTGCATGCTTTATGCGAAGAGCTCCTGCTAATATATCCTTTTGCATAGCATGATACAATCTCATTGGTCAAGCATAGCATTATACAAACTTACTGGCTAACAGTTTGATATTCTATTTGTGATTGGTTGTTAAGACACTTAAAAAAAATTTACTGAAGTCCACTGTTTTTCCTGGTTCTTATTTTGGAGTTACTTTTACCCCCTTATCTGACTCGCTCTTCCAGATTCCTCCTACTTTCCTGCTTGGATGCCTTCTGCTTTCCCATTTGGGTGCCTCTGGTGCTTCAGTTCTCGTGGATATGCTTTAGTATCTTCAAGACTGATTTCTAACTTCATGTCTTCAGACAGGAAATACACTGGTCTACCGTAGCCTCCTACCACACCCTTCAGCATTAATGGGCCTCCCCAGGGATGTGTTAAACCAAGTAATTGTAGGCTGTGATTATAGGTAGGAAAAATGCAGGTGTCTGATGGTGAGAACACCCTTGGTTTGTTTGATGAAGCAGAAAGGCCAAACCCTGACCACAGTCCTTTGAGAAGAAGAGCCTGAAATCCTGAGAATGAAAGTTCTACTCGTAGGACTTGATGAAAGAGACAACTGCCATAGCCCGGTCTTGCCTTAAAAGGGGGAGAAAATAAACCCGTTGCTTTATTTTGCAATATGTAACTACCAGTCCAACCACACTCACTTATACTCTAGTGGTCCGGATTTACTGATCCGACTGTGTCCTCTTATATCGAAGCTCTGCTCTTCCAGGTTTACTGGTAGTGCACCACACTGCCCAGTCCAATCAGCTACAACTATCAAACCAACTGCGTCCACTTATATAGAACCTCTACTGGTCTGAATTCACTATTAGTGGTGATTGGTTACTGAAACAGTACGAAACAGTGTGGTTTACTGAGTTTATTGAGGCAACAGATACAGGTTCTTAATGAATTGCCGGTGATAAATACTGTCTGCAAAAGCACATGGGGATAATAGCTACATGGATACAAGAGCTCAATAAATTTAACACAGCCTGGTTCTACAACATAAAGATAAATGTAAAAATTAACTCTATACAGATTCTAAATTTTCTGATGGAAGGACTGAGTGCAGTGCAAGTCTTACCCACAGGCGTCCCTGGGGGGGGAAGAGAAGTCCAGCCCTTCTGCTAGTCCCAGGAGTCTATTGTTGTTGTCTTCCATGATGGTATCTTCTCCAGTATTCCACTTTCTATTGGGTTATTTTATACTATTTTTGCCTTTAAGGTGGAGCTTGAGTGACTCTAGTCATACATACCTTATTTTTACAAGTAATGAAGTAATTGGTAATAAGATGTGTTACACTACCTGGCCTTTTGCTGAAGTTAGTGTTTTCGCTGATGTTTGAAGTCAGTATGCAACTTTCAAAGGAGCAGATTTGGGCACAGAACAGCTCCTCCTGGCAATGATAGCTCCAGGCAGCAGAGACATGGAAAGGGAGTGGGGAGAAAGTGCAGCCCAGCCCTGGGGAAGGTGTGTTCAGGCAGCTCTCTTGTTTGGCACTGGATGTGGCTGTTGGCCACACTCTGTTGCGGACAGTCTTTTGCTGATCCTAATGAGATCTCCATGATCTGCCGTTTGAAACTGTGCTCCCCTGCTCTCATCACAGACAGATAATTGTGGGGCTTCTTAAGATCAATTTGTGCGTCAAGGCATCTTACAGGCAGTGCAAGTGTAAGTACAAGGCAAAAGAGAAATAACTGATGGCTCTGCACCAAACTACAAAGAGATAAGACTTTTTCCTTTTTCAGCGCTCTTCAGGTTTTCAGTCATACAAAGAAGGACTTTACCCCTAGAAGGAAGCCTCAGCAGTATTATGTTAGTCCATAAGTAACACAGTCAAAAAGTTTTAAAGGCCGTGCTGAGCCTGTCTTTTGCAGCCCAAACTCATCTGAGGCACGAGTGCAAGTACTAAGCTTTACAATAAAGTTGGATTTCATCTGACATAGATGTGAACATCACAGCTTTACAAAGCACTGCTTCAGAGGAAAGATGACTCCATGGCAGCACACTTACAGAGGTATTTTATGACAAAAGCAGAGGATTTACCCAGAGGAGCCTGTAATTTTTCCCTGTACTTTCCTTCTTTGAACAGGATCCATGACCAGAGGCAGCAGATGTCCAATTGCAGCTACATCACCAAGCTCTTCTGCCATTCACAGATACATAGGAGCAGCAGATCTGGCACTTCTGGCTCTTCCTGGGCATCTCCTATCCTCCTGGTCAACAGCCTCGTCATCACCAGCACAGTTTGCGACCACAGAGCCATGTCCTCCTCACCCTTTTCTGCCTGGACCTGGGCTGCATCTCCACCGTTGTCCCCAGATCCATGGCCAATTCCCTCTTGGACACCATGGCCATCTCCTACACAGGTTGTGCTGCACAGGTTTTTTTCTTCAGAGTTTTTCTTCACAGTAAGAACAACTTGTTTGGATAGATCCAGTCTGCTACTTGAATGACACAAAGGCATGTTGGGATGAAGCCAGGCCTGGTAAAAGCTACTGTCTTCCTACAGTTAAGACAAATCACATCCTCTTCCCATCTCCCACCACTTTTTGTATTGTTTTTTAAAGCTTGCTACCTTTAGTTTTCAATCAACTATGAAATACTAACTTTTAGCAATTTGTAGCTAATTAGATTACAAAGGGAGGAGAAAAATGCAATGAGAGTAAGCCAAGCTACCGTGCCTGTCAGGCTGCAGAATTTATGGACAGCTCTGCAGGGTGATGAAGAGACATCTGTGCAATCCCTGTCACTTCTAATATTTCATTGACTCTTGCTACAACTTACTGTCTGAAGCTAGATCCCAGAGCAGAATTTTTAGGTCCAAGTCAGCACTGATAATCCTACACAAGCTAAAGTGAGCTTGAGAAAAATGCCTTCCTCTCTTCACTGATCTAGCATATTTTGTTACTGTAGAATTGGATCCTTAGCCTGTGTTTTACTGAGCCATGAAAAAGCACTTTCCATATCCTAACCGGGCTCCGAACATCCAAGCACTCAAGGCAGCACAATTCTGCCAGGACCTGCTGTCTCACCGTACTAGCTGTCAGAATTCAGGTCTGCTGAGAATCAGAACTGCAAGAGCAATGCTGTGCAAAACAGCCACAGGGGATTTTGCATATGAAAACCAGGGAAGTAGGTATGGAACACAGTCTTGCAAACCAAAATCTCTCTCTCAAGACAAAAGAAAGCACACTGTAAAGACAGCAGCTCCACAGAAGATCTCAGAGGAGCATACAGCTTGTGAGGAAGGATTTGTAAAGGAGGCGCTTGTAACATAACCCTCTTTCTACACAGCAGGAAAAAAATCTACCACCTGCTATTAATAACTCTGTACCCTGAAAACCCCCTTTATATTTTCAAAACATCAGATTACCTGATTGGTGGGAAAGATCATAGATACCTTACGATGGACAGTGAGGACTCATAGAGCCTTACAGACATCCTGCACTACCTCATAGCAGCACACAGATTGCCCACTGCCCCATAGTGTCCTATAGAACCAGAACAGACACCGCATAGCTTTTATTAACTTAGGCTGCCCGGAAGTCGCCAGGACAGTGATGACATCATCAGCATCATCTATAGCATGTGGCTCTGTTAGGGATTCCCAAGTGCCTCATAAGGCCTCCACTACTGCTCCACATCCCAAAAGTACCTCAACACCAGTTGATGTTTTTTATGGATTTCTTTCATTTTTATTTAACTTTCATTCACTTTTATTTGTGTTTTATTCAGGCTTGTTAATTTTTACTAATTTTTATTTACTTTTTAATCACTTTATTCTCTTTAATGTGCTTTTTATTCTATTTTTAGTCACCTTCTATTCAGTTTTCTTCAGATTTGATTTTGTCACTTCTTGTAACTGTTTCAGATACCCAATAGTGGCTAAGAGCAATTCATAGACAACTCATAGACCCATAGATCACCCTAATGTCCCTATAGGCACCCCAGCCACATAGACACTACACATTCCATAGAGACCCACAGTGACTGGCAGACACTCCATGGCAAACCATGGACAGACAATACATAGCATCTCAGAGATGCCCCATTTTGACCCACAGATCCACATAATAAAAGTGAATAAAGTTATTATATAGTGAATAAAAATGACCAAAAGTGAACAAGCCTGAATAAAACTCAAAAGAGAATGACAGTTAATTAGAAATGAATGAAACTCAATAAAAAATTTGATTAGTGTTAGGGTGCTCACAGGTTGTGGAGGAGCAGTGAGGGCCCTAATGGGGCACTGTATCATTGATGATCCTCATGATGTCATTGCTGTCCTGGTGACATAACGATGCTAAGAGTAAATAAAAACTGTAGGACGTATATTGTGGGTCTATAGGACATTATGGGGCTGGGGGAGGGTGGCTGTGTGTCGCTGTAGGCCACCTATGGGGTGTCACTTGGTCACCATGGGGCAGTGTGGGGATTGCTGAGGATCTCGCTGTCATGGGGGGCTCAGGTCAATCCTGAGCCATGGGATGGCCAGGTGAAGTTGTTCCAGCTCAATTAAACGGGATTGCAGTTGAACAAAGCAGGAATAAAGCTGTGGAAGGTCAGGAAACAAATCATGAGTGGAGCAGAGTGGTGCAGTGGGAGTGTGCTGGGCCCATAATCCAGAAGTTGATGGATCAAAACCATCCTCTGCTAGTTGTGTTTTTTTCCTCATTCCAGAGGCAATGAACACCACCTTCATGATGCAGTGCCTTGAAGACTTCAGCAAGTGTCCCCTCGCTGCTGTGTTCCTGCTGTCTGCACACTGATGGCCCTGGCTCTCCCTCAGCTCCTTCCCCCCACAAGGCAGTGGGTGTCCGGGGGATACTGGCTTTTCTGCTTTCCAATCAGACAGCTCAATCCCAACTTCCTAGCCATGAGCAGGGACACCCAGGCTCCAGGAGTGAAGCAGGCCGAGCCTGGTTCTAGTCTGTGGAATACTAAGATTGTTGGCTCAACCACTTTGGTGCTCTCTTTGTCCTATTCTGTTTTCTGCTGTGGCCAGTGGAGTCTTCAGCCAGGAGCATGGCCAAGCAGTCGTTCTCAATAAGCCATTTTATTGGTGTCTAGGTGTTGTTGGGCATTTCACAGTAAAGGCTACCCCTGGGTGATCTCTGTGATAAGAGCTAAGGGGCTGCCTTGCACTGCACACAAGTGGTTCTGTGATAGAATAGATTATGATTTATGTTAAAAAAAGGAAATAGAGAAGTGATAGTTTGTTACAAAATATGGAAAGTCATGAAACGAGAAACCATTAATATG